>JACXGI010012539.1:0-22553 GCA_016801175.1 Esox masquinongy | reverse complement strand
TAATTTAAGGCACGGCCTGTGGCGCCCCCTGTGGAGGAATCGGGGCTGATGTCTGTGTGGTAGGTATACATGGTCTGTATTTTCATTGTTCCTTAATGTAATGCACACATGAAGTGTATGCATCCATAAGTTTTACACTTGTCAGCCATTTTGTAATATATCTCTTAGCCTTTACCACTCTATAGGGAGACTTATATAAGACACAGGTATGCCGATAACCAGGTCAATCGGAGTTAATGTTGATTTTAAGTACATTTTTATAGGTTTCGCTCACTCATGTTTTCTTTACAAATAGTACATATATTACCAATTCTCCAAGGGTATGCAAACTTTGAGCACAAGTGTAACCAGATACAGTTCTTTTTGCGATGTCATGACCTTTCATGTTTGCATTCTCCAATTAAAATATACAGTAACATTTCAAACAAACTGGGAGTAAAGATGTGTTTGAGTTATACCTTTTGTATTCCATCTAAATTATTTAGTTGTCCTGAATATGAATTGGTCTTAAAATAAGCCTCTGGAGTTATTGCTAAGGATGCCCCTCTTCATGCTGAGTTGGATATCAGTTTGGTCAACCAGGCATGTCATTGATTTTCCCCTATTCATCAACTATGAATGTCACATTTCACATTTAGAAGTACAAAGTGTTGACCTTTTTTATGGTAAAACAATACCATAACAGATTTAGTGACAATGCCCAGCAGGTTAAGTACCCTTTCCCTATAGTGAACAATTAATGGGCTGATTAGCCTAAGTTTGCAATCCTCTTAAAAGTCTGATGGGTAAGATAATCGCTGTTTTAATAAATGTTGCTCCAAGAATTTTCCCCTTTTCAATTACTGGTATTTTTTACACCGAATCAAACTACTTATCTACTATCTATGTAGATCAGTTTTCTTCGCCAATTAAAATGTTTTGCTCATTGAATTCTCATCCCAAAGAAAATTATATCTTTGTGCATCATTCAGAAAATTCATTTGATATCTATTTTACTGGTGTTATTACGTTTGGTATAGACCATCCTCAAGTTAGCGGAAAACAACATCATCCTGGGTCTCATCTCTAACTACGATGAGACCGAATACAGAGAGGAGATAAGTGACTTGGCCCAATTGTGCCAGGACAACAACCTCTCTCTTAACATCTGCAAGAAGAGAGCAGCAGAGGGGGGATCATGCCCCCATGCACATTGATGGAGCTGAAGAAGAGAGTCTCCGACTTCAAGTTCCTCAGTGTGTTCATCAAAGATGACCTCACCTGGTCCACGCAAGCAGACTCAGTGGTAAAAACTGCCGTAAAGTGCCTATACTTCCTGAGGAGACTCAAGGAGTTTGTCATGTCTGCAAAAACTCTCACCAACTGTTACAGGTGCACTATTGAGAGCATCCTCTCAGGCTGCATTAATGCCTAGTATGGCAGCTGCTCATCTCGGCTGCCATACATCTCGGCTGCCCTTCCATGCAAGGCATCTACCATACATGATGCCTTAGGAAAACACGGAACATCATAAAAGACTACAGCCACACAGGCTATGGTCTGTTCACACTGCAGCTGTCTGGTAGATGTTACCGGAGTATCAGGACACGCACTTCCATGCTCACAAACAGTTTTTACCCCCAGACCATAAGGCTACTCAACTAGCAACACTGATCTATTGTACATTTTATATGCTCTGGTCAGTTTTTGTGTACATTCATGTATTCATTAGCACATTTTAATGTATCCATTTATAGGCAATACAACACATATTTATAATATTTAAGATTTCTACTCATACTGTCCATATTCCCATTTCTACATTATTTGAAATTGCTTCTAGTCTATTGTTATGTATTTTTTGTATTTTTAGGGTTTCAGCAGTTCACTGGTGAAACCCTATTGTGTTTGTTCTGGTTCATTATTATTATTATTAGGGTTTCAGCAGTTCACTGGTGAAACCCTATTGTGTTTGTTCCGGTTCAGGATTAGGGTTTCAGCAGTTCACTAGTGAAACCCTATTGTGTTTGTTCCGGTTTATTATTAGGGTTTCAGCAGTTCACCGGTGAAACCCTATTGTGTTAGTTCCGGTTCATTAGAGGTTCTCCGGTAGGAGAAACATAATGATGTTGTTCCTAAGACACCGTAATTAATGTTGCTCCAGGACTATCATTGCAGCTGACCTGTAGTTAGTTGGTTACCCCAGTCCAAAGACAGAATATACCCCTGCCCCCCACCCTTTGACTTAACCCTAACCTCAGAGACTCCTGTGCCTAAACCTAACCTCAGTAGCACCTGTGCCTAAGCCTAACCTAATTGGTACCTGTGCCTAAACCTAACCTCAGCAGCACCTGTGCCTAAGCCTAACCTCAGTTGTGCCAACATGAATTATGATGTTGTAGGAACAATACCAACACGGCGATATCAGATGAGTTATCAACATTTGCTCCTTTTCTTGCACACCTCCATTTAATCTGCTCTCCCTGCCGTGTTGGCATCCTCATGCTCTCCCTGTCTCTCTTTACTCTGAATGCACCAGAGTGAACATGAAATAAATATTACCAATAAACAAGTGGTATTTCTTGCTATGAAGTTCAGGAATGGATTACTAACCATTTCTGATCTGAAAGGCAATGATTATTATATCAAGAAACATAGAAACATCTCTTAGGGTTGTGACTAATGTATACTTCTGTCATCTGACTCGCACTCATTTTCTAACTGCTCTCAACTTTTCTGAGGTTTGCCAAAAAACTGACGAATGTGGCTGCCACCCCTTCCTCTGGCTCATAATGACAATCACTGTGAATGAAAGCTGACTGTAATCAAACTGCTTGCACTTTAATCAAACAAACATTAATAATGCTATTTATCATAAGCAAGTACAGCTGTACAGTATACTATATGAATATGCAATAAATTAATGCTACTACTGTCTACATAAATTACGCATGCAGCGCAACATAAATGACTGACACTTTACTCAGACTTCACATGGGCTTTCTGACAAATATAACGTAATAAAAACATTAACGTTAGTTGAATACACCCGTAAGCACCATTGTTGGTCGCTGTGTGAATGTGTGGCTAATTATCTTTCCAGGTAACTTAGCTATGATAGCTAACGATAAGCACTCGTAAATCGACCCGTTTTCACTAAAAATATTTGATTCCATTTACAGTTACTGACACTTTTTAGCAAAATATTATTTATTTCCACAATTACGCTACAGTTCCAGCGCAAAATGATGTATTGACATTATCGTTAAAACTTTCACAATCGACAGTGATATAGCCTACGTAACACATATTACATTTTAGTTTTCAACTTTTGAATACAATTGAAAATAATGAAATAGAGAAACTGTACAGTGTTTACATTTATTCAATTTTACATTTATTGATTTTACCTACTCACAGCACTTGAGCAACGGCTTCTGCTGGATTATGGCAACACCACTTGGACAAACCACCGGCAGAACTGCAGTACACCATACTACTTAATAATTGTAGTAATAATGGCCATTTGTTGAGTTTAGTCATGATTATGATTACATTTGCTAATCATTATTTTGGAAGGCGGTGCATGGTTGCCTGTCGCAGCATAGCACATTTTTATTTTATTAATGTTTTATATCAATATATAGGGGGGGGGCATTTTGAGCATATTTGAATATTGTGCGGGGGGGTGTGGCCATAATTATAATTACGGCCTTGTTATTAGGGGTCCTCCGAAGGAGTGTTAGTTCAGGTTCATTAGGGTATCAGCAGTTCACTGGTGAAACCCTATTGTGTTTGTTCCGGTTCATTATTAGTGTTTCAGCAGTTGAAACACTATTGTTTTTGTACCAGTTCATTTTTATTATTGGTGTTTCAGCAGTTCACTAGTGAAACACTATTGTTTTTGTACCAGTTCATTATTATTATTATTATTAGTGTTTCAGCAGTTCACTGGTGGTGTTTCAGCAGTTTACTGGCCAACTTTGAAACCTCACCACACCCACCCGATGTGATGTAGAGTCTTGAAACTTGGTACATAGGTCCACCTCCTCACAATGGGCATTTTTCTAATTGGGACGCATAAAGTCCAACATATTGGATTTTCCGCTATTTTGGATTTTGTGAAAATAGCCTAAAACGCTACTCCTATAGCACTGGAGGTCCAATCTTCATGTCCTTTGACATTTGGCATCTATGGACCAATGTCTTCAAACGTTCTGTAAGCCAGGCAAGTGTGGCAAAAAACATGGCCGCTATTGACCAATGAACATGTGCGTGGGTGTGGTTTTGAACATTCAGCTCCGGAAAAAATTAAGAGATCACTGCACCTTTTACTTTCCTTTCCAAAAAAGTTGAAAAGGAAGGTTTTGAGTGAGGAACAGAAGGGTTAAAATTAAGAGACCACTGCAAATTGAACGCTTCTGTTCCTCACTCAAAACTTTCCTTTTCAACATTTTTCGAAAGGAAAGAAAAAGGTGCAGTGGTCTCTTAATATTTTCCGGAGCTGTATATGCACATTTCTACTACAAGGATAATGATATTAAAATTCTACTTTGTCAATATATTGACAAAGATGATACGACAAAAACGACTGCAAGTAATTTCATGTCAACCGCACGGGGCGCTATTGAGGTTATCCATGTTTGCAAGCTCACCACGCTCACCACATTTGAGATAGAGCTGTGAAAAGAGGGGAATTAGCACAACTCCTCACGATGAACATAATTGAAATTGGGACCCATTAGCTCAGCCCTTACGTTTTTTCGGCCATTTTGAATATTTGAAAAATGCTTCATAAACTACTCCTATCGCATGGAATGTCCGATATTCACGTCCTTTGACATTTGGCATCTATGGACCGAAGTCTTCAAATGTTCTATAAGCTCGGCAAGTTATGGTGAAAAACATGGCTGCTGTTGACCAATGAACATGTGCGTGGGCGTGGTTTTGAACATATATGCACACAACTACCACAAGAATAATGGTATTTTAATTCTACTGGGTGAATATGTTGACAATGACGATACGGCAAAAATGACTGCAAGCAATTTTTTATCAACCACACGGGGGCGATCAGATGAGTTATCAGATGAGTTATCAATTTGCAAGCTCATGCCACTCACTCCGTTTGACATAGAGAATGAAAAAATGGGGGACAACTCCATGTCCTCACAGGGAACATATTTATATTGGAACCCATTAGCTACACCTTCATGAATGACTGCAATCAGCAATTGAATTAACTTTAAAAGGCTATAAATTCCAAATGGAACATCCCAGAGATTTGCAGCTTGCAATACTGGTAATCAACTAGGCCAGGAATTAACTCTCAAAGGTACGCACAGCTAACCCTCATGGTGGCATTATAAACGTCACCGATGTTAGGAAATTCACCAAAAATCAGCCCTATGACTCAGAGTCATGAAACTATCTGGAGATGTTTGTCACTATGTGAGGTGTCTGAGACAGTCATTGTCTGCTCATTTTTTATCACATCGGAGCCAAGGATTCTTTGGTTTAACTAGCTAAACTGTTTCCCATTCAAAGTCAATGGAATGAGGAAAACAACCTGGGTGTCATATCATTTTGGCCACTGATTGGGAGTGTGGCTAGTGCCACTTTTTCATTGGATTACTCTAACAAAGAAGACAACTTTGCCCTTCAGCTGTCACTGAGTTTGCAGGCAAGCACAATGCCATTTCTTACAAGGATCCCGTTCACTGTTTCAGTTCAAATGAACACATTCTACTAAGGTAGGTAACCTATTCACAAACAGTTCAGTGATGTTACCTTATGTTAGCTATTTAGTTAGCATTAGCCAAAGCACACATGTTGCTAAAACGTTTAGCTTGTAATGATATAAGCGTTAGCTAACGCTAGGTAGCTAATGGGAGGTAACATTACTGTTTGTAATACCTCCGGTAGCAGGACGTTGTGACACTAAACAGGAACGATGTTACTAATTAGTACATTAGAACCAAACAGTATGACTAGTACGTGCAGTTGGCTGGTAGCCCTGGAGCTGAAGACGGAGAAATTGCAGAGTGGCTAGGTACAATGTGACTTAGTATACATGATGATTGCATGATAGCAAGTCAATAGTCGATATGTTTAGCTGATGCCCCCACTTCCTTTGTACTGCAGTGTTGCCACATTCACTGAAAGAGCAATAGTTCACATTTACTCATTCAAGTGTATTTCTTTATTTTTCATAATTTACACATTGTAGGATAATAGTGAAGACATCGAAACTATGAAATAACCTGAAATCACGTAGTAACAATAGCAAGTGTTAAACTGCTCAAAATACATTTGTTTAAAGTAGCCACCCTTTGCCTTGATGACAGCATTGCAAACTCTTTGCATTCTCTCGAACAAGCTTAATGAGGTTGTCACTCGGAATGCATTTTAATTAAAAGGTGTGAAGGTTAGAAGTTAATTTGTGGAATTCTTTTTCCTTCATATAGCGTTTGAGCCAATCAGTTGTTTTGTGTCAAGGTAGGTTTGGTATACATTTGGTAATCCACACAATGGCAAAAACAGCTGAAATAAGCAAAGAGAAACTACAGTAAATCATTACCTTTAGACATGAAGTTCAGGTAATCTGGAAGATTTTCAGAACTTTCTTCCATTGCAGTATCAAGTGCTAGGATGAAACTCTCTCATGAGGACCGCCACAGGAAAGGTAGACCCAGAGTTACTTCTGCTGCAGAAGGTAAATTAGAGTTAACAGTCTCAGAAATTGGCAATTAAATGCATCTCAGATTACAGCCCAAATAAAAGCTTCACAGTGGTCAAGTAACTGACACATCTCAACATTAACTGTTTAGAGGAGACTGTGTATCAAGCTATTTGACCAAGAAGGAGATTGGTGCTGCTGCATCAGATAACCTGGCCTCCACAATCACGAGACCTCAATCCAATTGAGATGTTTTGGGATGTGTTGGACTGCAGAGTGGAAATGCAGCCAACAGGTGCTTAGCATATGTGGGAACACCTTCAAGACTGTTGGAAAAGCATTCCAGGTGACTACCTTATAAAGCCGGTAGAAAGAATACCAAGAGTGTGCAAAGCAGCCATCAAGGCCAAGGGTGGCTACTTTGAAGAATCTAAAACAAAAACGTATTTTGATTTGTTCAACACTTTATTGGTTACTACATGATTCCATATGTGATATTTGTTTTGATGTCTTCACTATCACTCTAGAATGAGGTAAATATTAAAGCTAAAGACATAACCTTGAATGACTCGGTGTGTACAGATGTTTCGCAAGTACTGTACATTTGTTGTCCCAGTGACTTCTTGACTGGCTGCTGTCTTTGTTTCATTATTTTCACCGGTCGGGGGTGAAGCAATTGAGCTTAGCCTATAATCTTGTTGCTTAGTCTACAGCTCATTAGTGACGTATCTTGTCATATGTCGCATACAGTTGAAGTCAGACGTTTACATACACCTTAGTCCAAACTCCTTTGTTCACAATTGCTGACATTTATCCTAGTAAATATTCCCTGTCTTAAGTCAATTATGATCACCACTTTTTTTACAATGTGGAATGTCCGAATTATAGTAGAGAGAATGATTTATTTCTGCTTTTGTTTCTTTCATCACATTCCCAATAAGTCTGAAGTTGACATACACTCAATTAGTATTTGGTAGCATTGCCTTTAAATTGTTTGACTTGGGGCAAATGTTTCGGCTAGCCTTCCTCAAGCTTCCCACAATAAGTTGGGTGAATCTAGGACACACGCCCATGCCCTGTCTTACATTTATGAAATTTGTTCCATAAGTCCATCTCACAAGGAACATTTTTGCATATGACACTAAAGGTCCGCCATATTAGATTTTCCACCATTTTGGATTTTGTGAAAAACGCTTAAAACTAAACTCCTATAGCACCAAATGTCTGATCTTCACGTCCTTTGATATTTGGCTTCTATAGACCAAGTTCTATAAAAGAAGTGTAAGCCAAACCTGTATGTCAAAAATTGTGGTCACTATAGACCAATAAACATTAAAGTGGGTGTGGTTTTGAACAGGGAAGCATATTATTGAGAAACCGTTAATAGCATTATAATCCAACAAGGTACACTTGTTCAGAACCATGACAGGATATACCTTGTGCAAGCATTTTCCAATTAACCCCAAGGGGGTGATGGTTGAACCAGACAAATTCGCAAGCTCACACCACTCACTCCGTATGATATAGAGTCAAAAAATATTGTGCATAAGTCCATTTCCTCACAAGGAACATATTTACCACTGGAACCCAATAGCTCCGCCTTGATGGATTTTCGGCTGTTTTGAATATGTGAAAAATGCTTCAAAACTACTCCTTATAGAAGCAAATGTCCGATCTTCACGTGACTTGATATCTGTTATCTATGGACCAATGTCATTTATGAATGCATAACCCAGAACAGTACAAATAAAAAGATGGCCGCTATTGACCAATCAATCTTCAAGCAGGTGTGGTTTTACACATATAAGCATATAAATGAGACACAGTTGATGATATAATAAAATCATTCGACGTACATGTCCACAACACTATTATGATGTAATGTATGCACGTAAATAAAATGTTACCACAAGGTGGCACCATAATAGCCAGATGGCATTATAGCTTTATCTGTATCACTAAGTGTGATATACTTTTGGCACACATAATCAGGGTAATGCATTTAGCTAATGTATGAACTATGGCTCAATTTGCCCACTTGGGGGCACCACCGGACAAGAAACATCATTCATGCTTTATTTCGAGAATTTATTAATAGATGGTGCACATGGAAGTGGTGAAATTAGGCCAATGGTAGCTGAATGCTGAAACACGCTCAATGCTGCTTGCAGCTTTAATTATTAAGGTTTCAGCAGTTCACTGGTGAAACGCTATTGTTTTTGTTAGTGTTATTAGGGTTTCAGCAGTTCACTGGTGAAATCCTATTGTTTTTGTTAGCGTTATTAGGGGTTCAGGAGTTCACTGGTGAAACCCTATTGTGTTTGTTCCGGTTCATTATTATTATTAGGGTTTCAGCAGTTCACTGGTGAAACCCTATTGTGTTTGTTCCGGTTCATTTTTATTATTAGGGTTTCAGCAGTTCACTGATGAAACCCTATTGTGTTTGTTCTGGTTCATTATTAGGGTTTCAGCAGTTCACTAGTGAAACCCTATTGTGTTTTCCGGTTCATAATTAGGGTTTCAGCAGTTCACTTGTGAAACCCTATTGTGTTTGTTCCGGTTCATTATTAGGGTTTCAGCAGTTCACTGGTAAAACCCTATTGTGTTTGTTCCGGTTCATTAGGTGTGCTTGCCAAAGGCAAAGCACGACTATAGGTTTCTCCCATACTACTTCTTCTTCTTATTAGGTGTGCTTGCCAAAGGCAAAGTACAACTATAGGTTTCTCCCATACTTCTTCTTATTATTATTATTCCTCCAGCTCTACAGCCTAAACAGTAAAAGCTATAAACTTGAAACCAACTCCAAAACGTCCCATGTGCTCGAACTCGGGTTGCTTGAGCAGATCTTTTTAATAGCTATTATACTTTTTAAACTATATCAATATTTAAATGAGCCACCAATGTATTTCAATGGGAAAAATGTGTCCATAGACTTGAATGGTAAAAAAGTAAAAAATTCTAGACGCATCTCCTCCTACATTTTTCAAGCTATCAAGTCCAAACCAACGCCAAGATGGTCAGTCTGGCCCAAGTTGAGTTGCTTGTATTCAGATTTTTGATACTATGTTTATTTTGTAATAATTAACATTCAAATCTTGCATAAATTAACATGTTTCAATGAGAGCTAAAGTAATACAGAGGTTTCAATTCAAAATTTTCATGCTTTAGGGCCAATCAACCTTTGATAACAACTTTAAAGGTTTGAGGCTATCCTAGATAAGGATTCTATTACATGTTTATGAACAATTGACTGTATAATTGCTAATTTACATCGTTAGGATATAACTGAGAATGACTCTTGAACCGTTTGTGCTACAGACACGAAACCAACTTTGTTTCACACGCCCAGTTCATATGATGAAATGTTTATTGATTTTACAGATGCTAATTAGCGTAATTAGTATAGTTAGTGTTGACTAGCTATTAGGCTGTATCTTTACCTATGCTGATTACCGTATTCAGCATTAATTTGTTATTAGGCTGTATCTTTTGAACCGTTCGAGCTACAGAAAAAAAACTGACTCTCATTCAAAAGTTTAGACTGTCCCTCCTTCAAATTAGGAAAAGTTATTTGATTTTACGTATGCAAATTTGCGTAATTAGCGTAAATTAACTACTCGGCTGTTCTGAACTGTTTGAGCTACAGACACGAAACCAACTTTGTTTCACACGTTTAGGCTATCCCGAGTTCACATAATGAAACCTTTGTTGATTTTACGTATGCTAATTAGTGTAATTACCGTGAATTAACTTTTCCGCGGTATCTTTTGAACCGTTCGAGCTACAGACACGAAACCAACATTGTTACACCAGTTTAGGCTATCCCTACTTCAAATTAGGAAAAGTTATTTGATTTTACATATGCTAATTAGCATAATTAGTGTCAATTAACTACTAGGCAGTATCTTTTGAACTGTTCGAGCTACAGACACGAAACTGATTCTCATTCAAACGTTTATACTGTTCCCATTTCATTAAATGACACGTTTATTGATTTTACGTATGCTAATTATCGTAATTTGCGTGAATTAAATATTACGCTGTATCTTTTGAACCGTTTGAGCTACAAATAGGAAACCAACATTGTTACACCAGTTTAGGCTATCCCTACTTCTAATAAGGAAACGTTTATGGATTTTACATATGCTAATTTGCGTGATTAGCATTAATTAGCCATAAGGCTGTATCTTTTGAACGGTTCGAGCTACAGACACAAAACCAACTTTGCTTTACACGTTTAAGCTATCCCCTTTGGAAATTATAAAACAGTTATTGATTTTACATATGCTAATTAGCGTAAATAGTGTTAATTAACTACTAGGCTGTATTATTTGAACTGTTCGAGCTACAGACACAACATCTGCGATTGGTAAAATTTTTATGAACTTTAACTGTCATGTATGCTAGTTTATGCTAATTACCCTCACCAACAGTATCTCTTGAACCTTAAAAAATACAGACACCAAACCCTTCAATAGGTAAACACTATTTCAAACCATAAATACTTTTTAAACAGCTAGCAAGCACACCACATTTTCTTCAGGAAATGTACTTGTCTAGTTATTATTATTATTATTCCAGCAAAAAAGGGTGTTTTTTGCAAATTCCTGTGAGATTAAATGGCTTAAAGTTGCCCAAATTTTTATGGTAGTAAAGGGCCAAGGGCCGCAACTTCTGGTGCAGTGGCATGCATGTCGGCCTCATGGTGGCGCTGTCATAAAAGCCTCCAAAGTCACACTTTTTGTAAGCACACCACACCCACCACTTGTGACCTAGAGTCTTGAAAATTGGTATATAGATGTAACTCCTCATGATGATTATTTTTGCTATTGAGACCCATAAAGGCCGCCTTGATGGATTTTCTTACATTTTGGATTTTTTGAAAAACACTAAAAAATGTACTCTTCTGGCAGCAAATGTCCGACCTTCACGTACTTTGATATTTGGCATCTAGGGACCAAGGTCCTCAAAAGTTATAGCAGCCAGGCCAGTATGTCAAAAAACATGGATGCTATTGACCAATGAACATGTCCGGGGGTGTGGTTTTGCACATTTATACATATCCCCTACACGGCTAATGGCATAATAATTCTACTTGGTATGTATGTTGACAATCACCAAATGGAAAAAATGATTGCAAGGATTTTTTTATCAACCACACGGTGGCGCTATTGAGGTTTTTCACATCAGCAAGGTCACCATACTCACCCCGTTTAAGATACTGCCTTTAAAAGAGTTAGATAAGTCTACCTCCTCAAAAGGAACATATTTGCCATTGGGACTCATTAACTTGGCGTTAAGGGTTTGGTGGCTATTTTGAATTTGTGTAAAACACTTTAAAATCATCTCCTCTGGCACCTATGGACCGATCTTCACGTACATTCATATTTGGCATCTATGGACGATGGTCTTCAAAAGTTATATCAGTCAGGCCAGTATCTTAAAAAACATGGCCGCTTTGACAGATGAACATGTGCAGGGGCGTGGTTTTGCACATATATGGACACATCTAAAAGGATAATGGGATAATAATTCTACTTGGTGCATATGTTTACAAAGATGATACGATAATAATGACTGCAAAGATTTTTTTATCAACCACACGGTGGCGCTATTGAGGTTCCTCACATTTGCAAGCTCACCACGCTCACCATGTTTAAAATAAAATCTTGAAAAGAGGCACATAAGTCCATCTCAATGTTAAGTTGATCAGTCTTTTTTCTTTACCGGAAGGCAAGTAAGGTAGGTAAAACTCTCTAGTCGGTCATTTGCAACATCAATAAAAACGAAATATAATGTAATTGAACAAAATAGTAAGGTAGATGATAATTGGGAATGGGGTTGTATTTTTTAACTATGTCGGAAATTTCAGAAATGGTAATTAATGACACGCTAGTTAACATTTTATGTTGCTAATAATTACAAAACATTGACGACTTTATAAAGTTATTATTTGGTATGCAATAAGCTATTTTTCGAAACTGCTGCTGACCAGAGGCTTTTTTGCTGGCCTAGTGATGTCATATTTTAAAATGTAATATATATTTTCATTAACAGTTGATGTATTTTAAAGTTGATGTATGTAAAGTTCGTTCCCATCATTCTGCTGATAGTAGTTTCATTGCTTTTCTCTCCCTCTGTTGTGCTGTTTCCAGTGCAGTTCAGATAAATCATAGCGTTCATCCAATCAGATTTTCCACATGTGCTGTCTCTGGGTGAAAATCTATCCTGAGACCTATAGAATTTCGAGTGAATCCCATCTCCTATTGAAGTACAATGGGAGGAGGTTGTTGATTGTCATATTCTTCAACCAATCAATTTTCGAGTTCGCCATAATTAGCCTATTCTTTGGCACGTAGAAGCCTTCTAGCTTGCCTAGTTGCCTACGTGCGCATTTTTCAGGTGGTGTGATCGGAGAGCCAGCTACCTAACTGAGATAAAACTAGTTAGGACGTAATGTAGGAACATCTAAGATTTATTTTAAATTTCTTTAGTGAGGTTTAGATTGTTAGATGTAGTGCTTTCTGTTAGATTTTTTGTTTAGATGTGTACTGTGCCCTGTTGTCTTTTTAACGCACAATGGAGGAGAAGAAATGCATTTGGTGGCGGATTTACTGGCAAAGCCTTTTTCAAGGAAACATGGAAATTGTGAGGAAGGGTCGACCAAACCCCCAACTAGCAACAAGGATGTAGTAGATGCAGTGCTTTCTGTTAGATTTTTTGTTTAGATTTGTACTGAGCCCTGTTGTTTCTTAACACACAATGGAGGAGAAAAAATGGATTTGGTGGTGGATTTACGGGCAAAGCCTTTTTTGAGAAAAGCTGGAAATTGCGAAGAACCAACCCCAAACCAAGTAGCCCTGTCCCAGACAGGGAAAGGATTTGTGTGGCACTTTCAATTGGTCGAGTACGAAAAGTACACCTGGCTTACAGCGTCGAAGGAACATTGTTGTTTTGAATACGTTCTTATTTCTTTGGTACCGTCATTGATTTGGGCTTTGCGATGTCTATTTGTGTTGCTGCGCCCTGTCATACTGCATAATGGCACTGTACATCCTTGATGGTTTCATTCGCCATGTATTCATGTTTCTGTAATTGCTAGTGTTGTAAGCCTCTTGTTAAATCGCTTTATTCCACTGTCACTGTGAATATGGGATGGTTACGTTGAATGACAATAGCCTAGTAGCCCATAGGATTAGGCAGCCATACATGCTAGAATTATTAGCTTTCAGTCCATCGTGCTGAAGTTACTAATCATTATTGGTAAGTAGGATAAAGTGCCCCACTTTGAAAATCAAATGCCCGTCCAACACATTTGTTTTGGTTACTGACCTGTATCTACTTGACAGGTAAGCAGGTTAGGACTGTAACCAGTTAATAGTTTGTTTTAACCAGCAAGGTAGTAGATAAATGTAGCTGCCATGTACAAAAGTTGTCCAGGGTCTAATGATTTTCAAGAGGGGATGATTACTTTCTCATTTAAATTACGCTATATGGGCTTAGAAAATACACTGACATTCGGTAAATTATGCTTAAATTATGCTATATGGGCTTAGAAAATACACTCACATATAGGGTGTATCGATTTCGATTCTAGTTAGAAAATTGATTAGGTTTGATTTCGAACTGCGAAATTGAAGAGGAGTTTGCGAATTCTGTGATTAAGTAACCGCACGTCATTGATTGTGGCCAGCTGTTACTACCTCCATGACATCCATGCAACTGATCGTGTATGGTTCATGTAAAGGAGTTGGCATTCAACGAATTGCACTCAATAAACCGTTTAAAACAACTATACCGCTCTGTACTTGCAGGCCTATTATTTATTTAACTTTGGTAGCAACAGTAAGACTCTACATTAGAGATGAGTCAGCAACAATAAGACTTACGATTTTCATATGTTGCCCTCAAAATAAAGGTCTGTGGCTTGTCTATAATTTTTGTTGTGTAGGCTACATTTTCAAAGGAAAAACTGGGAATTTATGAATGAAACAAAATTACAATTTCAATAATACTTTACATAGGTTAAAGAATACTATAAGGTGGAGCACACAGAAATGGTTAGAGCTTATGTAAGCTAATGTAGAGAACATGATCTAATATAACAAAATCCTATTTTGATGTTATTGTTTTTTATTTGCTTGTGCTCATTTGCTTTGGAGATTGATTGTGTAATACATCCAACCACACTAGGTGTGTTTACACTGCACCTTAGCCTAGGGCTAAGAGCATCCTAAGCCCTGGGCTATGGGCCTCCTAAGCCCAGGGCTAAGCAAGTGTCCACACTTGCATATTTTGAATTGGGAAAGCACCACCCTTAGCCTAGGGCTAGCTTGTCATGCTCTGGAGCAGGGTTAGCACCGACTTTTCAAGGCTGGCCCCAGAAAAACGGTGGCAAAATAACCAGTATGAAACGGGGTCAAGAACAAAACCATAGAACGTTTATTGTCCAATCACAAAACCTGCCTTTTCACTTAATTTACATATGCTTGTGACACACACCATTACCAACAGCTCCGTCTGTTTTGGTCCTTTCAATCTGCAAAGTTTTGTAGTTTCATTATACCTGCTAAATCTTAGCGAAGTAGTTATTGCAGTTTGCTTTGGATGTAAATCCAGCAAATATGTTGAAAGAATGAAGGTTGATTAACGTTTTTCTCTTTCTTTGCGTAGTTTTGACAAAGTTGTTCAAGCAAATACTGACAGGGTGGGCATCTTGATCAGTCGATGTCATGAAGTCGTTAATTGAATTGTGGTAGCATATCATTGATCATGTGTCAGTGATGTAAGCTACTGTAAAATTTTTCGCATGCCAGAGAGAATGTAACATTTGCAGCTTATCAGAGAATGTAAAATGGTATTTTTGTCGTATTTGTCCGTTAGCCCAGGGCTTAGGAACACGTGTGAATCCTTAGCCTAGGTTTAAGCATTAGCCCAGGGTTAACAAACTCTTGTGTGAACACAGGCTAAGCTAACCCGGGGCCAGTCTTAGCCTGGGACAATGAAGTGTATAAAGGCCTTATATTTTCCATCCCCACACTGTAATGGACATGGGATACTTCTTGCATAAAAGCTCTTCAGTACCACAGTGAATGTATTGTACGAAATACTCCGTTTTTTAAAAATTACAAATATAATGTGAAATCATAGGGCACTGTGCTACATCCAGCAAAACTATATATCATTGTCCCTCTGTGCAACACACTATACTGTACATGGAATTCATATTGCCTCATTAGTTAGCAGCTAGTGGCTTTTATTAGGACTCTGGCTAGTTACTCCATCTAACATTATTCTGATGACATGAACATTATAACAGACAATTTAGCTATTAATAATTTGCCTTTTAGATATGGTGTTATGTTTTCCAGGCTCAGTAACTAATCTATGCTCAGTAGCTAATTAGTCCACTGTTTTCATTTGTACAATGACTTGCTACTATAGGCAAATATTTAGTGGAATCCAACGTTGCCATGATTATTTAATTAAAAAAAAACCTACCTAGCAGAGTCAAAAAAATGGCTAATGTTAGCGATAAATGCTATAGACGTTAGCTAGCTAGTAACATTAGCTAACGGAAATTTATCTGACCTCAATTTAAGCTAACGTTAGTCCATCTTAAATCATTTTGGTTACATGAACATTATAACATACACTTTAGCTAATATTAATTTGACCATTTTGAGATGTTGTCATGCTTTCAAGCCTCGGTAGCTAATCTGTGCTCATGTAGCTAACTTAATTCTCTTTTTTCAGTTGTACAATGACTTGCTAATGTAAGCAAATATTTTGTGGAATTATTTTGTCAACAATAATTGCTAGAAGAGCCTCAGTCTAAGCTAGCATTAGTTCACTTTAAATCATTCTGGTGACATGAACATTATAACCAATGCTTGAGCTATTAAAATTTTGCTTTTGGTAGAGAGGTTGTTATGTGTTCAAGCCTCAGTAGGTAATCCATTCTCAGTAGTTAAGTAATTTCTGTTTTCATTTGTTTCTACTATTCCACTTCTTATCAATTGCACCTTTTTAATTGTAGATATGGCAGTTAAATTAAAATCTGAGTTGTAATTTAACAACAACACATGGGCACATAGGCTTTATGCCCATGCCCTACCAAAGTCAACATATTTTTATAATAAGAATAGGGAGGGTATTTTCCATCTGGAAAGTTACAAGCAAAAGTTGAAATCATTAATATGCTCTGCGCTGGGAAAGACTGACAAACTTCCATTCAGTTATATTTACCATGTAGTTAGGGTACATTTATTGCAATCGGAAAAATTCAAACAACTTCCTAGTTACACTGTTTGGTGCTTAAGGTGTTATACTGCTCTGATAGTGTCAGACCTTTGAAGTATCCATATTTATCTGATGCAGAAAATTGTATTATAATACCAATTGAGGTAAATATAAATACATTTGGTACACATGATCAGGGTTGTAATTTTACTTTGTGTGAATGATGTTTCAAGTTGGCCACATGGGGGCACGATAGGAAAGGTAAATACATAGATATCATATTTCCTGCAACTATGGATACAAGTTAAAAAATGTGCGTTGTGGCTAGTAGTAGCTTCAATGCTGAAACCTGCTAATTGCTGCTTGCAGCTTTAATTATTATTATTATTATTATTATTCCGGCAAAAAAGGGCGTTTTTACAAATTTCTGTGAGATAAAATGGCTTAAAGGTGCCCAAATTTTTATGGTAGTAAAGGGACAAGGGCCGCAACTTCTAGTGCAGTAGCATGCATGTCGGGCTCATGGTGGCGCTGTCACAAGCCTCCAAAGTCGCACTTTTTGCAAGCTCACCACGCCCACCCCTTGTAACCTAGAGTCTTGAAAATTTGTACATAGGTGTAGCTCCTCATGATGAAGATCTTTGCCATTGGGACCCACAAAGTCCGCCATGATGGATTTTCCGACATTTTGGATTTTTTGAAAAACACTGAAAAATTAACTCCTCTGACATCAAATGTCCGATCTTCACGTAAAGTGATATTTGACATCTAGGAACCATGGACTTCAAAATTTATATCAGCCAGGCCAGTATGTCAAAAAACATGGATGCTATTGACCAATTAACATGTCCAGGGGCATGGTTTTGAACATATATAGACATCTCCTACAAGGATAATGGTATAATAAATCTAATTGATACATATGTTGACAAGGAAGATACGGAAAAATGACTGCAAGGATTTTTTTTATCAACCACACGTTGGCGCTATTGAGGTTTTTCACATTAACAAGGTCACCATACTCACCCCATTTTAGATATTGGCTTGAAAAGAGGTAGATAAGTCTACCTCATAAGGAACATTTTTGCCATTGGGACTCATTAACTTCGCTTTAAGTGTTTGGTGGCCATTTTGAATTTGTGAAAAACACTTTAAATTCATTTCCTCTGGCACCTAAGGACCGATCTTCACGTACATTCATATTTGGCATCTATGGATGATGGTCTTCAAAAGTTATATCAGTCAGGCCAGTATCTTAAAAAACATGGCCGACATTGACAGATGAACATGTGCAGGGGCGTGGTTTTGCACATATATATAGACACTTCTCCTACAAGGATAATGGGATTATAATTCTACTTGGTGCATATGTTAACAAAGATGATACGACAATAATGACTGCGAAGATTTTTTTATCAACCACTTGGTGGCGCTATTGGGGTTCCCCACATTTGCAAGCTCACCACGCTCACAATGTTTAAAAGAATATCTTGGAAAGAGGTTTTTAAGTACATCTCCTCCCAAGGAACATATTTGCAATTGGGACCCATTAAGTCGGGCATAATTGTTTTCCAGCAATTCTGAATTTGTGAAAAACTCATCAAACGCTACTTGTATAGCATCAAATGACAGATTTAAACCTTTTCACAAGTAACTTTTAAAATATCACTGAAGGCCCCTCAGCGTGATTTCAGTATGCACTGACAATTCCAGAATTGTATATTATGACAACATAAATTGCCACCACAGTAGCCCACAAACACCATGTTGCTTAATAGTTATGGAGCAGTTTTCTGATTTCAACTGGTTAAAATGATTTTTTAAAACTATTTAGGGCAGTAGAACTGTTAAAGAGTATACTGAAAAATTATTGAGCAACCTTCTAAGATGTTATTTTCCAGAGTATGGCTCCACTTGTTTTATCAATAAAACATATCAGACAATCAGACTAACTATCAGACAATGGTTTGTGTGTTAATAATGCCCTTATTTACATGATTATTCAAAATTTTACTAAAGATTGTGAAAAATAATGAATTCCACTTCTTGCATATTTAGTAATGGACAAATATGATAAGTGAAAAACACCTTTATGAAGGTTACATTAAGCTCGTTTGGCTAATTACTGTCTATGTGCGCAGCCATTTTTGTTTTTATTCCACTGAATTCTGGGACCAAATGTCTCTGCGATGTAAGATGGTTGAACAAGACGATTCACCAATCTGACCGGAAGTTCTGTCTCTGAGTCACTCATCTTGTCACCTGTATCTGACTTTGTTCGATAAACAAACTTTAGCAGACAAGTTGCAAATCGTGGAATACCACGTGTGACAGACCAGACATCATGTAATGTTAAGTTGATCAGTCTTTTTTCTTTACCAGAAGGTAAGTAAGGTAGGTTTGTTCTAGTCTATAATCTGTCATTTGCAACATCAATAAAAACGAAATATAATGCAACTGAACAAAATAGTAATGTAGACTATAATTGGGAACCGGGTCGTATTTTTTAGCTACTTTGGAAATTTCAGAAATGGTAATTAATGACACGCTACTTAACATTTCATGTCGCTAATAATTGCAAGAAATTGACGACTTCATGAAGTTATTATTTAGTATGCAAGAAGATATTTT
Organism: Esox masquinongy; assembly: GCA_016801175.1. Classification (NCBI taxonomy): domain Eukaryota; kingdom Metazoa; phylum Chordata; class Actinopteri; order Esociformes; family Esocidae; genus Esox; species Esox masquinongy. Next base: position 3,022 of record JACXGI010012539.1, on the reverse strand, counting down.
TCGAAACTGCTGCTGACCAGAGGCCTTTTTGCTGGCCTAGTAATGTCAGAATCAGAAAATCATATTTTTATAATTTAATATATATTTTCATTAACGCTACGTGTATTTTAAAAGTTTGTTCCCATCAGTCTACTGACGTTGCATTGTTTCCAGTGCAGCTCAGGTAAATCAGAGCTTTTATCCAATCAGATTTTCCATGTGCTGTCTCTGGGTGAAAATCTACCCTGAAGCCTATAGAATTTCGAGTGAATCCCATCTTCTGTTGAAGCAAATGGGGAGGATTTTGTTGATTATCATATTCTTCAACCAATCAGATTTTGAGTATGCCATAACAAGCATTTTCAATGACATGCAACAGCCTTCTAGCCTGCCTAGTTGCCTACATGGGCATTTTTCAGGTGGTGTGATCGGAGAGCCAGCTACCTAAGTGAGGTAAAACTAGTTAGGACGTAATGTAGGAACATCAAATATTTATTTTAACTTTCTTTCGTGAGGTTTAGATTTTTAGATGTAGTGCTTTCTGTTAGATTCTTTGTTTAGATTTTTACTGAGCCCTGTTGTTTCTTAACGCAAAATGGAGGAGAAGCAATGGATTTGGTGGCGGATTTTCTGGCAAAGCCTTTTTCGAGAAAAGCTGGAAATTGCGAGGAACCAACAGCCCTGTCCCAGTCAGGGAAAGGATTTGTGTGGCACTTTCAATCGATCAACTATAAAAAGTACACCTGGCTTACAGCGTCGAAGGAACATTGTTGTTGTGAGTACGTTGTTATTTCTTTGGTACCTGTAATGTCATTGATTTGGGCTTTGCAATGTCTATTTATGTTGCAGCATCGTGTTTTATGCCTCTTGTTAAATCACTTTATTCCACTGTCACTGTGAATATGGGATGGTTACGTCGAATGACAATAGCCTAATAGCCCATAGGATTAGGCAGCCATAGATGCTAGAATCATTAGCTTTCCGTCCATCGAGCTTACTAATCATTATTGGTAAGTAGGATAAACGTGCCCCCCTTGGAAATCAAATGCCCGTCCAACACGTTGGTTCTGGATATGGACCTGTATTTACTTGACAGGTAAGCAGGTTAGGACTGTAATCAGCTATTAGTTTGTTTTAACCAGCAAGGTAGTAGACAAATGTAGCTGCCAATTTTAGGCTGGACAGACAAAAAATGTAACCACTTTTCTGGATGAAACTTATATTTGTCAGGCTTTTTAAGAGACGAGGAGCTTAGGTTGAAAGTCTTTCTTTTAATGAAAAGAAGCACCGACATATGCACACGAAGGTGAGACAATAACACACAAAGACTAGGGGAGCAGAGGGAACATATATACTGGGGGGAATGATTGTAAATGAGGACCAGGTGCGCTAAACAAGACAACAGGTGAGATGAATAGATGAGATGAGCGGTGGTGTCAGAAGGCCGGTAACGTCGACCGCTGGAGCCTGCCCGCTGCAGGGGGAGGAGAGGCAGCAGAGGGCGCAGTCGTCACAATATTGTAGGGTTCGTCATGAAGGCCAGTTTCATAATATTGCCTTATATTCTGCTTGTTGTAGTTTAAAATAAATCGCCAGAACACAGGCCTAATTTTGGGGCTTTTTTTCACCCTGGCTCTTCCTATCAATTCTATTGAGCGCTGTGGCACCAACTCTACTTCCAAACATTCTAATTCTTGCCAATTGTTCTACATCACAATGCCGTACTAGCCCATAGAGTCAATGAGCTTTCAATGCACCGTAGATTTGCCTCAAAACATTTGCTTCAGGAAAAGTGTAAAACCTAATTAAATCCTATCTTGGTAAATCCTTTGTCTAATTACGTGAATCTTAAGCCTTCATCATAACATTTTAGTTAACCAATACAATGTTTCTTCTTTGCTGTTTCTTCTTGATTTTGGCATGAGAAATTGTCAAATCAGCTACTACTAGTACCGTTGGATGCTTAAGGCTAGTTAAACAAAACCTTTCTATATTGTGTTTTGCATATACATTCCTCTCAACCACGGGAAAAATTGTAAACGGGGGGCGGGATAGGGGTGGCGCGACACACTCTTCACTGAAACACAACAGGATTGGTCAGTATTAGAAAAATGGTATTGCGATTAAAGTCTAAGTAAGGTTCCAATTATAACTGCTTATTCTGTTTTGTTAAATTAGTTGTAGTCGGACAGGAACTCCGTTTTTATGGGGGGGGGGGTGTAATGACCCCTCCCAGGCACTAGGTGTCCTGTGTTTGTGTCCTGTCTCTCTGTGTTTGTCTTGCAGGATGTGGTTCTGGGAGGTCGTCATCAGTGGCATGAGTTACACCTGGGCCTGAGTGGTTGGGAGCTATAAAGCTCACCACCTTTTTGTCATTGCGGTCTCTCATCGCGGGTGCAGCTGTTGGTTCCTTTTGTGTTCTTACTGGCGTTTCACACACCCACACACTGACATGACTGATACTGATTTACACGTTATTACTTCTGTTAAATATTATTTTGTAGAATAAATTGTTACTTTTTCCATGTAAGCTTGTCTCGTCTCCCATCTTTGTCGCAGCCTAAGAGCCGGGCTGTGACAAACTCATTAAATTTCTTTGAGTAGAAACTCACGGGTCGTTTGATACCACTGCTGTCACACTGAAACAACACAGCACCTGCACCTACATCACTTGCATCCACGTGCAGCTTGAAGGGTTGGTCCATGCATGGAGCTGCAAGAACAGGAGCTGAGCAAAGAACAGATTTAACATTTTCAAATGCTTGCTGACAGGAAGCTGACCAAATGTACTTAGCTTTTCCTTTTAGTAGATCTGTCAAAGGTGATACCACAGTTGAAAAGTTCTTACAGAAACTGCGATAGTAACCCACAAGTCCCAGAAACCGCTGGAGTTCTTTTTTAGTTGTAGGCACTGGATACTGCTCAACTGCAGTCACTTTAGCCCGTACCGGCCGCACGTTCCCCTGCCCCACTACCTTACCAAGGTATGTGACGGTAGCCTTAGCAAACTCACACTTTGCCAAGTTAACTGTCAGCCGTGCGT
>JACXGI010012538.1:0-22553 GCA_016801175.1 Esox masquinongy | reverse complement strand
ACAAATTAGGCATTAGGATTTGTTCAGGATAGTCTAAAACTTTGCTGGCTACAAGCTTCAGTAGCTACATTATAGTAAGCCTAAAGTAAAACTGTTTATGGTTACTTTGCGATGGACAAACTGCACCGAAAACGAACATATTGCTCTCGATTTTGATTTACATAGTGTAGGTCACATAGAGTAGTGGTTAGCTATTCAACTCTCATTGTTTTCATTATAGGTTGTGTATAGCTATTAGCTAACCATCTACAGTGATCACTTTCTAATTTAACGTGTTGAATGTAGTGTAGCAACCCTGCTATCCCTGTTGTTGGTTTAGATGTCAGCTAATAATGTAGAGAACTAGTTTTAAGGACTGTGGAGTTTCGACTAATTGGTTTGACAATGCTAAAGTAAACCGACACCACATCTTCACCCATGTATCATGTGCGACACTAACCACTGTTTAAATAGCGCAGTGGTTAAAGACCGAATCCAGCCAGGGACAACAACATTCATCCCTTCTAATCGTGGGCCGGCAGAAGTAGTCAGCTGTCATTGCATACACTCACTTCTTACCAGTGGTTTAGTGGAGGGTATATGCAGGTATACGCTTTCTACCCACTTTTTGGTCAACGGGCATAGCGTATACTGACTTCTTACTGATGCATATGAATGTAGTACAGTGAACGTATATTATACGTAACATTATTTTTATGGTAGATAATGTATGCAAAAAGTAGCATACAAAAGCCAGTTGCATAATTATTACAAACGCAACTTTTTAAAAACGACCAATAAATAATGTGCCGGAGACCAACGTATGACATAGGTCTGATTGGCTGGTTATTTAGAACCTCATGTTACTTTACTTCGGTCAAATATTTTTGCCTGCCAGAATATTCAGGGATTTTTTCCCAGAGGCAAAATTCTATTTCCATAGGCTTAACGTTACTTCCAAAATACATTATGAAACAAACTCATCAAACAACTTTGTCATTTGTCCAACCAAATAAATGTAGTCGAGCAGCAGACAAAACTGCCAGCTCTGCTGGTGCACTTCCAGATCTTGAAAGCAACCGGATCCTCCATGGTAAGGACTTGGTACCTCCATTGGTACAGACTGTACCGTACAGCATATCAGTAAATTACGTATTTTTGCCTTAAATCAATTTGTCAATGTTGCGGTTTGGCAGTACTCATTAACTGCCTTAGCTAGCTAACGTTTTCTAGCTAACTTTACTGTTGACAATTTTTGAGTTTAGGAAATGGTAGCTAGTTCAATTGGAAAATGTGGGTAGGGAAGCTGACATCAGGACTGGTAGCCATTTAGCTAGATTTCTTATTTAAAACCTTTCAGCTTTCATATGGCTAAGAGTGGATCATACATAGCTTGCTATATAAATAGTATTTCAATCTTTTTGTGGTGTAAATTGGTCATCTTATTTGCACTTTCACTGTAAATTACTCAGTATACTGTATGTTTTTTGTTCTTCATAGACAACAATGATTGGCCAGACCTATAGACAGTAAAGTAAGTGAAATATTTACTAAAAAGTCCAAAAACCTCTGGTTAGGATGCAAGAAACTGGGTAGGTTAGGGTAGTTCAAAGACTTGGTTTCCAATGTCTCTACATGGCGTTAGACAGGGATGGGCAGTATTTATGTATGTATTTCAAATACAAAATAGAATTTTGTCAGTTGTATTTGATGAAAATGGCTTCATATTATGTATCAAAATACTTTAGTGTTTTGTATTTTGTAGCTTAAAAATACTGTAAAATAGTTTGTGAAAAGTCTACATGATGACATCATAAAAATGCTGCCTCTGATTGGTGCCTCCTCAGTAATTTGCCCAGGTTTGTTGAGATCAGAACAGAAAAGGCATCTATACCTGGAGAAGAAGGTCAAGGTGAGAAACGTGTACTTAGCATCATTGGAGCATCTTTGGAGGTTTAACACAATCATCCCATCCTCAGCTCCAGTAGAGCGTTTATTTTCCTTTGCTGGACTGATCAACCAGCCCCATCAACAACGTCTAAATGCCACACCTTTTGAAAAGTTAGTTGTGCTTAAAGGCATCAGTAGCTGACTTCGTGGTGTTAGGAAAACAACCTCCAGCTCAATATCAGCAAAACAAAGGAGATGATTGTTGATCACAGGAATCAGCGGCGGGGCGACCACGCCCCCATACACATCAATGGGTCTGCAGTAGAGAGAGTTCACAACATCCGGTTCCTTGGTGTCAACTTCAGCGATGACTTGACCTGGTCTCATCACTCTAACATCTTGGTGAAGGAGGCCAGGAAACGGCTCTTCTTCCAACGCCGATTAAGGAGATTTGGCATGGATTCCAGCATACTCACCAACTTCTATAGATGCACTATCGAGAGTATCCTGTCCAGCTGTGTCACCGCCTGGTATGGCAGCTGCACCGCCCTCGACCGCAAAGCACTTCAGAGGGTGATTAAAACAGCAGAGCGCATCAGAATGTCTGACCTGCCATCCCTGCAGGATCTCTACACAGAGAGGTGTAGGAGGAGGAGCAAACGAATCATTACAGATCCCAGCCACCCATGCCATGGACTGTTTACCAAGCTGCCGTCAGGCAGAAGATACAGGAGTATTCCGTCCAAAACTAACAGGCTACGGGACAGTTTCTTTCCTCAGGCCGTAAGGCTGCTCAATTCAGGAACCCCTCTTCCCTTCCATCCATAGTTCCATGCACACCTGTCACTTTATATCATGCTCATCTGCCAATAATATCATGCACACCTGTCACTTTTACATTGCACTACGGTTGTATAGTTATTATTATTGATGCGTGTTTTTTGTATAGTGTTATTATTGATAGTTTGTGTTATCTTCTTATTTTTATATTATAATTACTGTTACTTTTATAACTTTTAACTGCACTGTCGGGAGTAGGAAAACCAAGCATTTCATTGCCATAACTTGTTATTGCAAATGACAAATAAACCTTTTGAACTTTGAACTAGCTAAAGAGACCTCTGCAATGTAGTCCACAGGTCACACACTCTCATTCAGTACACTCCCTCTCTCACACACACTCACTCAATCACATGCTTACTTTCTCATCCACACTCATGCATAATTTTGACTGTTTTTGGTAGAACCTTTGAACTGTTTTGGAATACCTGGTCTGTAGTATTCTCTATTGTAGTATTCTCTTGGAGTTTAAGTAAATGTTCTTACTACACTATTAATGTGACACAATTAATGTGTCCTCTATACCTATATTCTGCATCTCTCAATAGATTCAGTGGTTGAAGTTGGGTTAATACTCCTTGACAAGTTCTGTTGCTACTTTCTGATTATGTTTCTGGCTACATTTAAAATCAAAACATATTGATCATGTAATAATTGTTGACAAAGTGCTGAAATGTTTGTTTTCAACTTCCAAATACATGTCCAATGATTGTTGAATAAATAATTGATTGCTAAATGATTGTACCCTAATTGAAGTAGCTGTTTAATAGGATCATGATTTTGCATACCATTGCATGAATGACTGTCTGACACAACTTATTATTATGTTTATGATTAACAATCAAATGATTACTTAGAAACTAGTTGATATGAATAAAGGTGCCATCAGTTGTCATCTTATGAATGACTTGTTTGTCATTAAGTCAGTGTGGCTGATGCAAAGTAGGCCCTTCATTACCAAACACCAAGTAAATAAATTAGGATACAATTATGAGTCATTAGCAAAATCCCAGGATTTTCACTCTTTTCCAGGAGGGTCACACCTGTCTGTAATATTGGGGGGGGGGGGGTCATGACCCCCTGGGGGAACCTTAGGTGGGGGACCTTCACCCTGGTGGACCCTTTGGTGTATTTTGTCATGTTTGAGATATTTCTAAGTCAATGACATTTGTTTCACACACAGTTGGCCAGGAGTGGGAATGGACAAAACCTAATTGAAAAAATAATAATATTTTGTTTCATTTTGTGAAGACTCCATGTTATATGTAGATTGTGCTTCAAGTCTACTTGTGTGTAGTCACGGCTATCTTTGTTTAATAGAGCCATTGGATGTCTTTCAATGTTGTTCCTATCAGCAAATACAGTGCCTTAAGAAAGTATACAGACCCTCTTCAGTTTCTCTACATTTTGTTGTGCTATACCCCAGATGGAAAACTCATGCAAAACATATACAGTGGTCTCTTAATTTTTTCCGGGGCTGTATGTACATATACGTAGAGGATTCCTCAACATAAATTTACATATGTGCCCTGAATATGTGAAATATATAACTTGCGCTTCTCACAATAGCATAATACAATGCATGTCATATATTTTAATGTTGAATAGTATGTGTTAAAATAATGAAATATATGAATATGCAGTACATTAAGCATTTCTCCTCAACACATCATGGAATTAACCTTCAAGACATTATTTTCCAGATGTAAATGCTAAATGCATATTACAAACTATAATTTGGTCATTTATGTAAATATATTACCATGAATTTAAGACATATTAAAACATATTTGAAAACGGACAAAATTGAATATGTAAATATATGTATGACATATGGTCATACATTAGTAATACATATAATACATATATTAGTATATATTTAAAAAATATATAGGCACATATTACAAATACGTTTTCGAAAGATATGTCAATATATAATACCTCCATGTGGGACTGTAGGCTTAATTCTTAATTTCTTACATTTACTATTTTGCCATTAATCTAAACACAATACTCCATAACAACCAAGCAAAAACAAGTTTTTAGGCATTTGTGCCAATTTGATAAGAATTAAAAACCAGAAAAGAAAACAGGGAAGCCTAGCCCGCAATTGAAAGCTTTGAATGTTGTTGCCTGCACTGGATTTGAACCGGGGTCGCCCACATGAGTAGCAGTGTCTTTAGCCACTACACCACAGAACTGCACGCTTAGCACATGTTGGTATAGTGTCTCGAAATTAGATTATTTTGTCACGCATTAACATCACACAAAGTTTTAATATTTCGCTAGACACCATTAAGCATTGTGTTTAACTGACTAACATTTCTTATTAAGTTTAACTCCACCACAAATAGCATCTATGAACTGTATGACTTTTGCCACTGGCCATTTTAAAAGCCCGTACTATTTCGCTAGATACCTTTAAGCTTTGTGTTAAACTGAGTAATGTTTTTTATTAAGTTTACCTCCACCACAAATAGAATGTATGAACTGTATGGCTTTTACCACTGGCTGTTTTAATTAGCCATTCGTGAATGACGTTGATACAGTAGGCTAACTATCAATACAGGTGACGATAACTGACATTTTGTTAAGTGAAAAGCCGAGAGAATCGTGTAGCCAGCAAAGTTTTTGTCTGTCCTGAACAAATCCTAAGGCATAATTTGTTTTGACTGTGACAGGAGTCGAACACGGAACCTGTTGTTCTGTAGTTCGCGTCTCTAACCACTACGACATTTAACAAGGGTAGTCTTGTTAAACTTTCAATTGTAATGTATGTGTACAGTTAAAGTGTTCTTGGGGGCATTGTAGCAAAGAATTTGAATGTTTGAAGGGCCTGGTGTCTCACTTGAATTGCCATTTACAATAGGGTCTGGATGTAGCTTGCCCTTTTCATGGATGTGCCAAGACTTTTTTAAAGTTAAGTCATCCTTTTCTTCAAAATTGTCAAGATGTCACAAAAAGTGTTATGCAACTCATGTTGCAGCTGTTCATCTCACAGAAGCAGTTGAAAAGGCATCCAGAGATTTCCCTAATGGCCCAGACAGGGCTCATCTAGATGAGGGTAACAGACTTAACCGTACAAGAGGAGAAAAATATTGATGCAGTAGAACCTGTTTTTTTTCTTGGCCTACAAGCAAAGTGTCTGGTCCCTGCCTCCACTATTTCTGAGATTGCAAATGAAAGTAGAACATTGTAAGACTATGCATTCATGAGTTTTCTATGAATTTATTATCAATTGATAATAAATTGATGAGAATCAAAACACTTATATGAACGCAACCCTGTGAAGAGGGAATTACAAGCAGATGATGGTCCTTTGGTTACACACCATAGAAGACTTTCAGACATCTCAACTTTGTTGAGCCAGAGCAGATCACCTTATATTGCAATGTCAATGGTAAGATAAGACATTTCCATCATGTTCCTGTTTTGGAAAGCTTAATAGGGACAAACATTCTACATGTTGTGTTCATATTTTTCTTTACTGTAGTACATTTATTGCTGGAAGATTTATCTTTAAATAGCAGATAATTTTTTTTCAATCAATCTCCTAGGACTGCAGGGTGATACACAACTTATAGATCTGTCCAAAACCCAAGACATTCTGAGCCTGTGGGACCTGTTTCTACAGACCGGCTTGAAGTTCCCGGGCACAAGTTCCTTGTCATACTTACCAATGCAATGGAAGACAAGAGAAGCCCAACCCCTGGTCTCAGAAGAGAGATGATCTGAATCATTGTTGATGACCTGATGGCCAGTGGAAGTGGAACTAGATCTAGAAGATCCAAGCTGTGGGCAGGTGTGCAACAGTTAGTGGAAAAAATGCCCCTGCTCCTTCCGTGATGGAATTGATGGGAATGTTTTGGGAAGGGGATTTGACACAATGGAGAACCTAGTCAAAAACAAGCCCAGCTTCCACTAAGGCGAAATTGTCCGACAGAAATGGATGCATACAGTGGTAAAATGTACCCCCACGTGATGCTGCAGAGCAGGAAGAGAAGAGGAAAGAGCTTTACAACAGTCACATAGGAGGAATACTCTCTGAGTCAAGTGTAAACCAGCTGTTATCTCAGATGTACTATAGCCAGCGACAGACAATCAACAATGATAGCAACAGTTAAAGCAAATTTATAGAAGATATAGTTCTTACTTTTTTGAGTAAGACCTATAAACACACAGATTGAGAATGACCAATTGGGCCTTGGTATCCCTGCCTATGCGATGCTAGGACGAGCAATTACTAAGAAAAACGAAATCATACAAGACTTTTGAGGTGAAGATGGAGAATAACCCATTGGGAATAACAAAGGCCCTGTCAAGGTATTTTATTGAAACCACTGAATAGCTGCTGATTCAGAGTGAGGTTAGCATACGTCCTACTTGGTCTTGGTCACTCAATCTTCCTTAATGTTGACACTGGTTAAGATTTTATATGTTTGTATAGGCATTTGACTTGTTTTAATTTTACAATTTACAAGACCAGGGTGAGGCAGAGCTTGCCAACACAGCTTGCATTGTTGTGCTTGGTAAGTTGCCACTACAATCAACCCTAAACAGTTAATCTTCTACAGGGAAGGTGTGAGACTTAATCAATACAGTATTGCTGTGCATTTCAGGTGAAGACCAATTTAAAGTTACTGTGGACCAGACCATGTTGAATAACCATATCCACTCCCTGCTAGTTGCCTTGGGTTTCATATTCTGCCTTCACTACAGTATGTGCTTAACATCAAGGATCCTAAAAGTGCAGCACTGACTCTGGAATTTATCGAGAGGTTTATTATCTGAGAATATTGAGAGAATTAAACACTATAACACACAATCGGTATACATTGTTCCAGTAAAAAATCTTAGCAATATGTAAGGAATACAATTTTTTTTATTAAATTTGTATCCTGCACTCAAGACTTAACTGCTTGTGTTATAATAGAAACAGAACAGTTTTTTGTTTTCTCACTATTTCGTCTTAATTGGTTACAGAAGTCTGCAAAGGGGAAGAAATCACACCGTATCCCCCCAAAGTTGCTGAAGTTCCTCTCTTACTTAAGCAACTTTCAAAACCCAAATAAAACTTTACAGATGAGTATGTTTTGTTCGTGGTCATATGCAGGGTTGGGCAGTAACAGTTTACATGTAGCTGATCACAAGGTAAATGTAAAACAGTTACAACAGTTGTAATTGGATTACAAATATTTTTCAAAGAAACAGATGAATACTGCTTTTATTACTTTTATATTAAGACAGGATGAGTGCTCAAAATAATTATGATGGATTGTTCAATCTGGGTTCTGTCAGACCTACATTATTCCAATTAGGGCGGTCACTAAAGAATACTTTGGTAACGAGTATTCTTGTGGTTGTTCTGACAATTAATCAAATTATACAGATTTTAAAAAAGTAAAACACTGCCTTTTAAAAAACATTATAGTTTTTGCAACTAAAAACTGCTGACATACAAATAGTACCAAAACAGCTTTTTTCAAAATGACCCACTGAGGCTTGGACTCTACAAGACCATATCTGGCACCAAGACATAAGCAGCAGATCCTTCAAGTCCTGTAATTTGCGAGGTGGAGCTGCTGTGTATCAAACTTGTTGGTCCAGCACATCCCACAGATGCTCAATCGAATTGAGATCTTGGGATTTTGGAGACCAGGGCAACGCACTGAACTCTTCATGTTCCTCAAACCATTCCCGAACAATGTTTGCAGTGTGGCAGGGCGCATTATCCTGAAAGAGGCCACTGCCATCAGGGAATACCATTGCCACAAAGGTGTGTACCTGGTCTGCAACAATGTTTAGGTGGCAAGTGTCCGATTGACATCCACATGGATGCCCGGACCCAAGGTTTCCCAGTAGAACATTGCCCAGAGCATCACACTCCCTACACCGGCTTGTCGTCTTCCCTTAGTGCATCCTGGTGCCATCACTTCCCCAGGTAAATGGTGCACACATACATGGCCAGATGTGAAAGAATACGAGATTCATCATCCAGCACGTTGACTACGAGAACTGATTGTTTGCTAACCATCTAATCTACGCAGACCTTGACATGTGCCCTTGTTAGGAGATGATCATTGTCCTTCGCTTCACCTGTGAGTGGTCCTAATGTTTTGGCTCATCAGTATATACTGTATATTTTTATTTTCAATAAATTGCGTATTCAATAAAAAGTTTTTGCTTTGTTTTTATGAAATATTGTGTCTATACTGATTCAGAGTTAATTCTGTCAAAAAGGGACAAAAATAGTCGGGTTTTTTTACAGTTTTTTTTTTACAGTGGCAGTTGATGAGACAATAACTGACTAAATTGACAAGAATGAGACAATACAAAAATCTTATAAAAGGTTGTATATACCTACCATAATTGGTAGGAGGATTTTTTTTTTGCATGGGCATTAGCAGAGTTGTTTGCCTTTCTCATTCCAATGTTGCAATACTACTATTGGTGGAAAAGAAATGTCTTGCCCAGATCATTCCAGAGATACCTCTATGACTGATCTCTAGTCTGGTGGAAACAGATTGGCTCGGTTCACTAAGCCTACTCCCATGGTACAAATTACAGGTAGAATAAAGGGGCAGACATTAGTAGCCACTTTATATATCATGCTGATTCAAATTGTAATATAAATTGGAACTGTACTCCGTAATAGTACTCTTTATAGCGAAAAGTATTATTATTATGGCAAAGCTTTACTGATCAGGTCCAAGATGGGAAATAAGTACATCCATCCTATTGATTTGTGCCTTGCATATTGTTAAACTAACAGTGGTTGTTGGAATTAACTCTCTGCTTCGTTTATTGGTCTTTAAATAACTTAAACCCTGTTACTTTGCTGTTATTCTGACAACTGATCATTTAGTAGAACAATCAGTGGTAGTTTGAGTGGGATGTTGAGAAAGCAAGAATTTGCTCATCGAAATTATATTACCATTGGAAAATGTATTTGCACTAGTAAACAAGTGTTAATGTTGGTGTTTTTGGCAACATTAGCAGAAAAGGGTAGTATAAATTATCATTGGATAGAGTTATTATTACTGGAAATTGTGTGTTTGTGTTATTGTTGTTGGCATGGTCTAAGTGGAATAACTGTACTTGTAATCTACAGAATGTGGTGTATACCAATGACATCTGTTATTGCTACATAGAGGTGCAAAAGAGTAGGCTACATCACCACCAGACAAACGGAACACAAAAGAAGTGCGTGCTTGTAATTAGTACAGCCAGACACGAAATATCACATGGGCATAATCAACATCGGTGTTTCAGAAATAAATATAAAACAATAAATATTGTTTTAAAAAGTTTAAATGTCTGACTTCTGAACAGTATTTCTAGCATATTGTCCAATACCCATTTTTTGGGAGTATCAATGTTCATTACGAATGCTGGAACTTGTGGCATTTTATATACAGATAAATAGAGGAAAACAAACTTCAAATTTGCTGGTACAAACTTGCTTAATATATTGTGCTTTTAAGGGAGATAAAATTGGCACTTTAGTTCTTCAAATATGCATGGCACCATGCATATTTGGCTTTGGAAAACTATACTGGAGGTGAATGGAAGATTTTAAAAAAAGAAATACTTGTTTAAATAGCTGCTGGTTCATAGTTCAGTGTTACAAAAGCTTCATATTTAAAATTAGAGTACAATTCATATTACACTGACTCAATTCATTTACAAGCGCAGGTACAAACTGCTTGTATCAGCTCGACACACCTCTCTTTTTACACAATTCCAAGAATTTGGTAATGGCCATTCAATGAACCATTTGTCTTAGATGCTTTCCAGATCCTTTCATAGGAGACAACTTTTTCTTATAAATGTACATTATCTAAATACCACTACTTTCACTTTCCAGAAGTTCACCAGAAACAGCCAGTTATTGGTAGCTTTTGAGTTATTAACACATTGTACAGATACAGAAGCACACTCAGAATGAGGTCACTGTAATAATGGTCTTACTAACCTGGCAAACAAAAGGCCTCCAGATATCCTACATATCCCTGGTTCCTGTGGTAATAGCCGTAGGTCTGACTGCTTGAGTTTGAGAGTATTTAGAGAGGTACTCGCCCACTTAACAGTAAATGCCAGGGGCGAGGCCAGCCATTTTCCACTGATCTAATTGTCCTCTATGTTTAAACCATCACATGAGAAGTGAATGCCTCTGACAAGCAAGCCACTACCAATCAAATAATTTGACTAACAACGTTACCTTGGAGCCATATCACGCCGTCACAAGTGAACTGATGCATGAGCTCTCAGGGTCATGTGAAAATCAGATGAACACAATGGGGGTGGGATGGTAGGGCTGCACTCTAAGGGATATGACAACACAAAAGCTTGCAAATAACATCAACATGGTTAAAAAATCTCTCTCACGTTCTCTCTCTCAGTGATACTCAGTGTTTTAAAATGAATAAAGCATTGCTTTATATGAATTCAGTCCATATTATTTTTCACAAAGTTGGTTTATTTCCTCATCTGAAACAAAGTAAGAACTTTATTGGCAGACAAAATCAGTGGAGAGTATTGGAGATTTCAAACTGTCCTGTGATTTGCAAAGATCTTGCTAAATGCTCATTTCTATCCACTGGTGGAAAAGTGCTTCCACTGCAGCTACAGAGCCCCCACCTGATGCAGGAAACCATTAGCAACAAAATCCCCATAGCAGATAGAATGGACAAAGAGACACCGAACAGTGGCCATGTAAGGTGCTGACACTTCTTAATGAAGAAACCTAAACGCAAGGCCCAGCCTTGTAATCTAATCTTGGTGAGCATTGCATCTTGGCCGAGGCTGCTATTGACGGTATTGGGGGCCATAAATCACTGCTGCACCGCAGTTTAAAACGGACCGCTACCTCAGCTGATGTGAGCATTCACAATCTGCGTTCAGGTCATGGGTGCAGTGAAGTGCACCAAATCAGATGCAACAGTAACCACAGAGCACCGGACAGACAGAGCCTGGGCAGTGTCTCCCCAGTCTCACACACTCACCTGGAGACACATGCACGCACACACCAATGTGATCCCTATTTATACACAAACACCACGCTTGTGATAGACAGCAAGGCAAAAAGGCATCCCTCAAATGCATACACACATTCACTCTATGCACACTCACTATAACCACGCTGTCCATCAGGTCATACCGAGAGGGGGTCTTATGGCGGTGGACTGAAGGTGCCATTTATAAGCAGGCATGTGTTGGAATTGTAATCGAACAAAGCGCTCAACCAAAGTCGTTGGATCACCCTGCTCGACTGGGAAATAAGAAGTGTCAACATTTCATACATCCAATCCCCTTTTGATCATTTAGCGCAGCAGAAAGGACTACTGCATTTAAAGGCTTCAGAGGCTAAAGTTTAGACCACCACCTGTTGTGACATTGAGGTTATCATGGTCAAAATCATACATAAACATTAGTCAAAGGTCACTGATTACAATGACAACGACAACCAAGTTCCAGTCAGGTAACAAAACGGTGTCAGGTAAACTGTAATGTTCTTTCACCACAATCTGACCGACAAGAAGAAAGTCCATCGTCTTTTTACAATTCAACTACAGTATTTGCTTGTAACAGCCTAAACAAAATAAGCTTGCCAAGTTTAAGGATGCTTAAAAAATACATACATGCGCAAAGTTCAATATTTGACCAAAGTCTAATCACTGTAGTTGAACATACTGACAAAACTGCTAATGATCATGGTGTAATATATTGCCATGGGAACTGTTCATCATAAAGCTCTATGAACCTTGATATCTCTCTGACAGACTCCAGAAGTTGCAACTGATTTTCAAGTTCACACAGAAAAAGAAAAGATTTGAGGGATAGTTGAGGAGACTTCCATTATTTACAGAATTTAGTCTATCACTGGATCTTAACTGGACTCTCAAGTGGTTTGAAAAAGAGAAATGAAAAGCAAAAAGTGTCTTTTAAATCTCTCTATATTCCCCAATACGTTAGGCTAGCTTTGGGTCACATCCGGAAATACGACACACATTCTTCTATGAAAATTAAGATAATTCTTTGAGAAACAGAGAATTCAGGAAAGGACCTTTAATATTTCTGTCATCTGCAGTCTGATGTCGAAAATATTGTTTTTTGTACTTAAGTTTAGAATGTGTTAGAAAACTTCAGTATTGTCAGACAATCACTCACCTGAGTGAACTGTATAATTATTGGACTCCCTGTTAGACAAAACCTAGGTAAAGTATTTATGAAATATTTATGAAATCCAGTCAACCAAAGAGATAACTAAAAGACACTTCAGACAAGGCCAATGTAAGCATGTCCTCCTGTGTTCATTAACTACACATTTTAAAAGCATGAATGCAAAAAGATTTAACAGTGTCATTTTTTACGTCAGCCATTAATAGGGTAAAGAAAAAGGATGTTGGCAATAGGATGAGATCTGAATACATTACAGGTTTACAGTTACTCAGGTCACTGTTGGTTATGACCATCCACCTTCCTGGCTATCAGTTTTGAGACTTCATGAGTTAAAAGTAAAGCAATCCTCTCAATGTGGAGGTATAAGTTCTAGTCTGAAGCGTCTGTCTGACGGTCAGCTCCATATCTGTGGTACGGTCAGACGGATATCCTCTCTGATGGATCTCACTTACACACAAACACACGCACACAAAAACACATACAATACCATCTATCCTGAGACATAAAATGGATCTAAAACATTAATAAGTATTTCCTACCCACAAGCAAATCCCATTGTTCTCTAAAAGAGTATTGTTCTTACATGCAGAATAATCGAGAAAAGCAAAAATGTATAAAGGAAGGGCTTGTTATTTATTTACCAGAATTGCTAAAAGATTTTGAAAAAGTCATGGTCAGCTGCACTGAGATTCTGATGTAGTTTAATATTGTTGAAGAATTTAGAAATAAATTCCTGGTATGAGCATTATTAGCATTGTCCAAATTCATTAATTGAAAATGTGCGTCCCAAAAAATAAAAGCTGCACTGCAAGCGGAAACTAAACACTTAAAACTAAATTCATTAATCTTTCGTGATAGCATCGATTTTTTGAATGCATACTGATGAAAGAGCAGGCTGAATTTAGTGACTTCAAACTTGCACTACGCAAACTATTGTCTGTAGCTACCACACACAGGCTTGGTTAATCTGTTTTCGCTTGCAATGCAGCTTTTGTTGATTGGGCCGGACAGTTTCAAATCATGAATTAGGACAATTCTAATAACGCTAATTCCAGGCTAGGACAAAGTTGAAAATGGGATTGTTGTGAAAAATGACTCCATGGGCCTTCAAGAACAACTCAAGTTAATGCTTATTTTCCCTAAATATGAATCTAGGTCAAACAATTCCTTAAAATTCACTCCCAGACATGTTAATACAATTTAAAAAGCTTGTGTCGGAATACAGCGGATGTTATCTGTATTTTGGATACCTTTGGGTCCAAAAGACCCAAAGGCAAATACTGTAGTTAATGGGTACATATCCGACACAGTTTAGTTACAATTATGCCTCTGGCATATTTTCGGATTTGATAGCCTAGCTATGGCCTACCATGGATCCCACTTAGATTGTCAGTTTTTTTTGTAAAAATCAATACCCAATCTCGTAGGTGTGTTGCATAGGAACATATACAGTTCTCCTTACATTTCGGAACCGATGAAGACCTCTAGTTCGAATGCAAGAGTCTATAGTGGGAGAGAAAGCAAGGGCATACAATAAAATTATGCTTAGCTCAAGTCTTTGTTTTTTTAAATACATGCACGTCCCCCAATGTCTGTTTGACATTGGTCGGAAAATTAAATGGGAGAGAATGGAAATGTCATTATAATCTTTTGTTGAAAAAAATAATAACAGTATGTGCAATTTGAACACAGCCTCTCCATTGATATGCAGAATCAGCTAAGAGTTTTGTGGGTGTGTTGGAGAATTCAATCTGTCTCCCTACAGGCCATTGTACACCAGTAATGGCACAGACCATCACAAAATCCTAGCATTATAATTATGAAAGTGGTGCACAAAAAATACCAAAAATTTGACAGAGAAAAATATATCATTATAGCAGACAAAGAGCTCTCTTATTACTTTCAAGTCAGATGAGACGATGTACAAAATGAAGCCGTTCATGCTGGCATAACCTGTGGCTATAGCTTTTTCTTTTTCTATGGCTGTGTCTTCTATTAGTTCTAACTCTTAAATTCTCTACATTTCATGAATAACTTTTTTTCAAAGCCTCTAGAATTACATTTTATGTGTTTGGGAGAACTGAAGAAAAAATAATTGATTTTGTACTGATCAAGCAGTGTATCCACAGAAAGTAGAAACAGAATAGTAAATCTTTACCTATGTGTATATATACATACCTATACATATATACAAGATGGTTCCTAAAAGAAGAAATGTGACCAGTTAAAGTTAAAAAATGACACAAAATTATTTGGAGGGTAAATGCACATTTTAAATGTTTAGTAACTTATCAATTGAATGTGGTGCTGTGCATACCTTAATTCATACAATGCCATTTCTGAATGTTATGTTGGCAAAGATAGAAAGGAGAAAGCCAGCAAGTATGCAGTAGGCAAATCCTTACTGTACAATCCCTGCAGTTCAGAACTCTGCAGGGTTTAAAATTGTGACACCTCTTACACTGAGCCAATTAAGACAAGCTTTGATGCAGACATAAAGGTCTCCTATTGCATATTGTACCAATGCCAGTTCATTGTTGAAGCACAAGCTGAACTTTGATATTCACATTGAGCCTTTTGAAAAAGTTAATTCAATTAAAATGACTGGGTCTTCTGGAACTCACCTTACATGTTCCCTTTTATTATATCAATTACACTAAACTGAGAAAGGTCATGGAGCTGGAAGGAGGAAGGCCTAAATATGGGTAAATTATGCGAGGGTTGGAAAGTCCTTTGGTTAAAAAGACCTATGTGTGAAACACTAAAACTATCCAATAATCAGTAACACTGATCCCATATTATTTTAAAGCTGACATCCATTGTTTTTACTTTTGGACTAATAAATGATATGCAGCATGTCCACCCCTTGACTCTTTAGGAATAGAACTTGTATAACATATGTTTCATTTGTAAATAATTTAACCTGAGAGTAGTAACTAAACACAGATGGGCTGACTGTTATTATTGTTCAAATGAAGGATCCTGGTTTTATCTAAATTAGCTTTATTTTCACTCTTGTTGAGTATCATGCCTGCTTGACACAATCGAACAATGCTGGGAAAATGAACCAATGCTTGCAACATAAGAGGGGACAACAAGACATTTGAGAATGTCAACCCCAGTGTCCTGTTTTCGAAACATGAATTACTAACAAGGATCTCATTCCTAATCAACCTAAGCACACACTACTAATAAAACATGATATTATTACAGTTTTGCAAAGTCAAGGTAAAATATTTTGTCCGTAAAGCAAGCCTGGAGAGCACTTTGCATGTCATATAAAATGTCCTACTGTGGTGAAATAAATTCAGCCAATAAAGTCATTCATTCAATCACACAGTGTGCCCTATAACACAACTGGATTGATGCTCCAATAATTTACTGGACCAAATATATGGAGCAGTAAGCATATGGCATATCACTCTTCCTGTCTGATGGATGAACAACAGTACCCAAACCCCTATCCTGTTCCCAAACTATTACCTTTAAACATTTAACACACTTAGGCTGGATTTGTTACAGACATCACCCTTTTTAGCAAATTAGTCTTCCTCCAATATCTGGCTGCCCTACAAGGGGCTTGAACCACTGGTCCACTGCATTCCAACAAACACGACAACCGTCCATGACATTTGAAGCTATGCTTGAGAGAGCTTACTTCACCTTAACTCTGTCACACTTGCCCCCTTAATTTGTTTTTATGTTGTATGGTTTACTCAGTCAGTGTAAAAATAATAATGGCAATATCACAGCATGCTCAAACCATTATTCAACATATAAATTAAGCTACAGTACATCTTAACATGCAACAATGTTACTCTAGATCATTCTAGCTAGGGAAAACAAATTAAAGAGTAAACCATGGAAGCAACCCACACATCCCACCTCTGCCAGAGACCATCGCTGACGAACTGAGCTCAACTGCATATCCGAGTCACGGCACCACTGTTAACACGCCACTTAGCCATTAACAGTTTCTTTCTTTCTCCATCCCTCAGGCATTCCCATGAAAAAAGCTATGTTGAGATTTTACTCCTTTAGTGAACACTCTTATTCAGAGCAACCTTATGCTATTTAATACACAACTCACCTTTCCAAAAGTTGGAACACTGCATAAAATGCAAATGAAAACAGAATACAATGATGTGCAAATAATTTATCCCTAAATGTAATTAAAAACAGTACAAAGACAACATATCAAATGGTGAAACTGAGATATGTTATTGTTTTTGGAAAAATCTGAGTATCTGCAGGATTCAGCTAGTTAAATGTATGACTTTTTAAGACTTTTTTAATGCCACTTCGCAGAGGCGTTGCTAGGGGACAGAAAGTACAAGATTTTGAATGTACACGCGTAAAATGTTGATGTACACGCTAGCGGCCTACACGTCTACAGTGTCATAATGCACGATCGGAATTACAAATTAATAGATCAGGGGCCATTTTTTATTATTAATATTTTCGGTCAATTTGAGATCCGGGGCTATTGATAAAAGAACCAGGGCTATAGCCCCAGACACCCAGGCCTAACGATGCCACTGCCACCTCGAATTCACTTTGAGACCAATTTCACAACATCCCATGCAAAGAATACATATTACGGCAGAGGACCATGACTGTAGCACAGACATTGTTAGTGAAGGAGGCTACCTCATCTCACTCCAATGTTGTTTAATTCCCTCCAGTGTGGCCAACCAGTGTCCCTATCATGAACATGATGGTTTACTTATCTCGATGCCAAAAGGATTAGGGATCTTTGGCTGAGTCTTGTACTAACTAATTAACTTTAATAATGAATTACAATTATAACAATGTCTATAGCCTAATAATTATAACAAGAATAATATTGCACCCAGATCAGATACAAATAATCAGCTTACATACCCAACTACAATATTTCATGTAGTTGTCTTTCATTTTTAGGCTATTTAACTTACAAAAACATACAACATCTGTAAAGTAATTTGTAGACGACATACCAAACCTAGCTTCACTAGAGCATTGTTATTACTATGGTAACCGACACAAACTTAGCTGTGGTAGCTATCATGGGTACACCCCCCAGAATTTACTCGTGGTTCAGTTGTCGCTTACCACGACCCCTCTGTAAGTGCCTGTATCCACCATTGTTAGAGCAGTAAGCCTACTGCTAATAATAACGTTACTGGCTGTACTTCATGGGTTTGTCGTCTGTTATACAACGAAACAAAACTGAGAAATGCCTGGCGTTTGATGAAGGCTTTTTGCAGAATTGTTGTTGTTTTTGTGTTTCTCACATCACCTGGGATTCCACAGATTTAATTCCCATAGTGCCAAGTTTGAAAGACTTCTTGCGAAAACACACTGTGGGCTTCATTTTCTTTCCCTTCAACAGATTTCAACCACAAAGCAAAGTTGCTGTTGTCCAACAACTTCTGATTGAATTAGCACTATCCCATGGTACATGCAGGACATATAACAGCCAATGTTTACTATGTAGCTAGTTAAATTACCTAGCTTTGTACTAGCTAGCCATCTACCTCATAAACAATGGTGTTGGAAGAAAAGCTGCCAACCGTCACAAGTGTCTAACTGACATAAAACATTCTGACTGAAATCGTGGTTCACAAACCACACATTTTTTGCATCACCTCGTCACAATGATAACAGAACTTAATACTCTTTTAATTAAATTAATTTAATTTAGTTTTAATAAGACTATTTAAGACTTTAAGGCCTTTTATTTACAATAAGGTATATCTGCCGACCGCAAGTCGGGGGCATTACATAATATGCTGGTTCCTGAATATTAAGTTACACCCACTGAATATTAAGTTACGCCCACTGATGTTCGCCATTGGTCATTTAATATAGGGGCTCCTGAAAATTAAGTTACACCCACTGATGTTCGCCATTGGTCAGTTTGGGGACATCCTGGCTTGACACACAGTTCAACGCTAGGTGTCATGTATGGCTATGACGTCATTACGTTGAGTGTACTAATGGAGGAAGAAGTTGACTAACGTTCAAATTTTGTGTGATTTCATTCAATATCTTTTAAGATATAACACTAGGTCCAAGTGGTTCAAGCACAGAAAACAAGAGTGTATTTGCTTCAACTACACATTGAAAAAGCGCTCTAGTCTGATTATGCTTGTATCAATTATGTAAAAGTATGTAAAACTTTTTTTCCAAGATAATTTGCAGAGACTGAAATACAATTTAATTGTATTTTGTTTCAGGATCAAAAATGTAGATAACATACAACTGAAATATATTAATTTGAAGACAGTGCCTCTAAAAATAGTGTTAAACGTTTTGGTTACAGTCAAGAATGAGTCACTGGTGGTTTAGAAAGCTGCTGAGTGCAGTTATAATACAGACACATGCATACACACACATGCAGTCATACTCACTATGCCTGCTATGGTCAGTTTTTGTTTCAGTAGCCACTGCTTGGTTATACTGTATGTGATAGAGGGCCATCATTAGGAGGTTGATGGTTGAGAATTCTGCTAATGGCAATTACAATATAGTTGATCTGAGCTCTACATGTTACAAAGTTAAACAGGACACCGTTTTGCGCAAGTTTATACAGGATTACCACTCATGCATTTTCCGTAGATTCAACATATTACACAAATGTGAACATGCTGTGTTAGCTACATTGTGTGGTGGACCTGTGAGCAACTACTTCAGTGTCAGCCAAACTGTTCTGAACGTCCTTTGCCAAGACCTGTAGGTTCTGCTGTGTAGATCTGACTAGTTTTCATAAAAATCATTGTGATATTTTCTCCTTCCTTTGACTGGCACTGTTCCATTTAACAGAAATGTTTAACAGAAATTTAACAGAAATGTTCTAGAAAGTTGAAAATGGTAACTGGAAGTGTTGAATTTACTATACCCTGTTGCAGAAAGGTGGCAAGTTTCACTTTGCACCATGTAGAGGTCAGGTCAACATCTGTTTTACAGAAATATTAATTAATCCGTGGGTGCCTGGAAGAAGTACATTTTATAATTCTAGAGTAATGATGTTGTTATGGACTTAAAACATTGTTGGGAGGAAGACAGAAGTGTCATGTCTTGGGATTGATTATCTGAGGTCTAATTTAACCCTTATCATAAAAGTTGATTCAATAGCATAAATTACAAATAGAACAGAGAGAGGAACCAGGCTTGGAGGGGTGACCAGTTCTCTTCTGGCTATGCCAGGTGAACATTTTAAGAGTGCATGTTGTAATAATTAATAAATGCATTTGGGCTGTGTCCAGAGTCTATAAAACCTAATCCAGGTCAGAAGCATGACCAGATGGACAAGGATGGGGGGGTGGTCAGCAGACCTGCAGCTAGAATCGTCAGGTATCGTTTTGATCTGCAACACAGCCAGGAGGACTTTGGACAGGGGCAGCAACGAGTCTTTAGAGCCTGGTACTCGGGAGGTCTGGGCAAAGACCTCATGTCCTCCTAAGTTTAAACGGAGCAGGAGACAGGGAAAATTTAGAAAGTGCATTCCTTAGGTTTACAAGAATTTTCACTGGAGAAGGAGAACTGACCCTACTCCCCTGGCACAATATTATAGCAGCGTAAAACCTTGGGGCTGAGACAGGGGGGTTAAGTGACACTGTGGCCCTATCTGGGGGAGGCCTCGGACAGGGCCCAACAGGCAGGAAGTCAATCCACCCAGATTGCCAAGCATCAACCAAAGGGACACCAACCAACCGCAACCACCCTGAAATGAGGGCCAAGTATTGCCAGCAGAGTTCACCCCAATTGCACAACGGGCGCAACGGAGAGACAACAACAAGCCAGTGACTCCGCCCCCGAATGGCATTGGAGAGAGGGCATCCCAGTGGTGATGAGAGCCCACCTGGCAAGAGAGCAAGGGTGGACAGTATCAAGCCTTTCCGTTCACCTTCACACGCCTGATGCCAGACTGCACTTATTTATAGACCATGCTGAAGAGATGAGTCTTTAGTAGACACTTGAAAGTTTGCACTGAGTCTGCATTTCCAACCTTATTTCCACAGTAGTGGAGCTCTATGATAGAAACTCCTGCCTCCAGCTGTTTGTTTAGAAATTCTAGGTACAAGTAGAAGGCCTGCATCGTGCAATCTAAGGTTACGTGTAGGTATGAATGGCTGGATCATTTTAGTGAGGTAAGTAGGAGCAAGTCTAAGTATTGCTTTATAGGTTAACAATAAAACCTTAAAATCTGCCCTAACAGGCAGCCAGTGTAAAGAGTCTAGTACTGGAGTAATTAGTTACATTTTTTTAGTTCTAGTTTTTAGTTCTTGTCTAGGATTCTAGCAGCCGTGTTCAGCACTAATTTAAGTTTATTTATTGATTTATCAGGGTAACCAGAGAGAAGAGCATTGCAGTAATCTAAGCTAGAAGTGACAAACGCATGGATTAGTATTTCTGCATCAGTTTTTGATAAAACGTTTCTGATTTTTACAATGTTCCGAAGATGGAAAAAGCTCTTGAGATAGATTTCGTAAGTTCTTTAAAGGAGAGGTTAGCGTCGAGGGTAACGCCAAGTTTTCTCACAGTTTTTTGGGATACAACCATACAGTGAACCTCGACGGTTGTAAGATCTGCCAACAAAAGTCATCCCATGTTTTATGGCCAGGTGATCACCAGATGAACACTTCCAAAACACTTTCCTGTTTACTCTTGCTTAACAACTGATGTCTCTTTGTCTTGTCAAACTATATTGTTTTCTGGATCTTGTAATTTTTGTTGTGTGGAAACCAGCATTAGCTGATGGTTTAAAGACTGCTAATAGGTATCCTCATCAACAAAAATAATTAAGAGAGAAGCTCAAAATTATTACAAGTCCTCTTTTGTCCATTTCGTCCAAGAATGTTTTAGTGTCTTCAAAATCATAAAAAAAACATGAATTGGAGCTTCTTGTTCTTCCTCTAGAGTTGAGGCCTCTCTGTGCATCTGCACAGCACCCTCTATTTCCTCATCCTTCAGGGAGGGGGAACGTGTACGCGGACTCAGAAGAGGCCCATGTTGGCATTTACCCAGGCAACAGTATCCCCCAGGTCAACAATGCATCTTGGCAACTGAAATGAAAGATCACAACAATCACATAGAAGATGGCCATGAAAAAAATATTATTTTGTCTACTCTAAATAACGACAACATAGAGTACATGAAGCTCCAAATAAATGGATATCGCCTGCTTGCATATAGTGACAAGTGGATCAGTGTCATCATGCAACTTTAGCTAGTTGTACCCTACTGTACTTGACTAGAGCTAGCTAACAAGTAGCCTACCTCATCACGTAGCTAGCTATCTTTAAACGTAGCTATAAAGGTTGTCGTGTTTTCTGTGTTCTGCACCTAGCAAGCCATTTGAATCTCAGATTCAAAGAAGTTAGTAGATAAGTGATCTCAAGTGAACGCGTTACCTATCCCTAAATATATACAGGTGCTGGTCATATAATTAGAATATCATCAAAAAATGATTGATTTATTGATTTATTTCAGTAATTCCATTCAAAAAGTGAAACCTGTATAATGTATACATTCATTCCACACAGACTGATATATTTCAAGTGTTTATTCCTTTTAATTTTGATGATTATAACTGACAACTAATGAAAATCCCAAATTCAGTATCTCAGAAAATTAGAATATTACTTAAGACCAATACAAAAAAAGGATTTTTAGAA
>JACXGI010012537.1:11154-22665 GCA_016801175.1 Esox masquinongy | reverse complement strand
CCATGTCTTGCATACGTCTGTGCGTGGTGGTTCTTGAAGCACCGACTCCAGCTGCAGTCCACTCTTTGTGAATCTCCCCCACATTTTTGAATGGGTTTTGTTTCACAATCCTCTCCAGGGTGCGGTTATCCCTATTGCTTGTACACTTTTTTCTACCACATCTTTTCCTTCCCTTCGCCTCTCTATTAATGTGCTTGGAGACAGAGCTCTGTGAACAGCCAGCCTCTTTAGCAATGACCTTTTGTGTCTTGCCCTCCTTGTGCAAGGTGTCAATGGTCGTCTTTTGGACAGCTGTCAAGTCAGCAGTCTTCCCCATGACTGTGTAGCCTACAGAACTAGACTGAGACCATTTAAAGGCATTTGCAGGTGTTTTGAGTTAATTAGCTGATTAGAGTGTGGCACCAGGTGTCTTCAATATTGAACCTTTTCACAATATTCTAATTTTCTGAGATACTGAATTTGGGGTTTTCATTAGTTGTCAGTTATAATCATCAAAATTAAAAGGAATGAACACCTGAAATATATCAGTCTGTGTGGAATGAATGTATACATTATACAAGTTTCACTTTTTGAATGGAATTACAGAAATAAATCAACTTTTTGATGATATTCTAATTATATGACCAGCACCTGTATATACTGGAGACATGGAGGAGACCAGAGACACCAGAGAGGCAAGGAGAATGCCAGAGACACTACAGAGAGACAGCGAGAGGAACAGAAAATGTTTGGGACTTGGTTTTTGATTTGGTTTATTGTTCCACCTCCCCTTTGCTCAGTATTGATTTGTGTCTTTATCGGGAATGCTAAACAAATCTCCTGATTACACACAGGGTGAAATGGAAGCTGCTGTTGGCAGCCTGAATGTACCGCTGTCCAGTCTGCACCAACTGCATGATGCCACCGTGTCAGCTTGGGCTAACATCTCTGTGGAATGTCTCTGACACCTTGTAGCACTTAAGTAAATACTTGGTGTTCTTTTCACATAATCTTACTAGTCGTACTAAGCGCCCCCTGCTGGGGCCCCGACAATAGAGTATTCCAATTTGCCGTACTGCTGGACAGGTAAACAGTGTATTGTTTAGTGTCTATGGTGTGTATCATTGGCCAGTGGACTCAAATCCTGGGCCTCATGGTTTTGATTGGAAAGTGAACTTTCGCAAGTTTTCCTTGACATGGACATGCTGTCTTTTGATCATGTTGGTCAAATGATTCAACAACAACAATGCATTGTGATCCGTCACATTGTGTTATTATCTGCAGAAAGGCTCATTTGCTGCCCCGACCTCCATCGAGGTGCCACACGTCTGAAAGAGAAGGAAGCATGTGGGGAAAATCATTGCAGATCCCTTCCGTGCACTGTGCTGTACTCAAACTGTCCATCTCCCTGCATTCAGATGTACTATACGGAGACTGTAAATGTGTACATCAAGTGTAATTCCATGTAAATACTGACTGCTTGTATCCCATTATTTTATATGTTCACCAGCCACTATATTAAACTGACCATATGTCGATTTTTTAATATTCCATCCCTACCTGTTGTCTACCGCTTGTGGAACCATTAGAGCAGGTATTAGACAAGTTATTGGTATATGTACAGTTAAGTGGTATTCGGATTCTGATGCTTTTGCCGAAGGAACTAGAAAGTACTGGAATTAACGTCTGGGACCAGCAGAGGGAGATAACGTCGAGTGATTGAGAATATCAGAGGGGGTTACTATCGGTTAACTGAGGTACGGTGGTGTGGTTCAAGACTTCTGCGGAGATCACAGAATAAAAACCAATGTAGAAAAAGGTTATCATGTCTTACTGTGTTGCTAAAATGCTACGGTATTGTACGCGGTACTTTACCCTAAACACAACTGTGTTATAGTCGACCTGCTTAAATATTGACTCTTCAAACTGTACATCCACACCAGTTCATAAGTTGTGTTGTGAAGTTGCCTAGGGTATTGCACACATCAAGCACGGCTGTATGTTGCTATGTTATTTTATGTAGTGCCGGGGGACATTCATAAACGTAATAGGCTAACTTTAAAATTGTGTATGACACGGCTAATGTAATAATGAAGATAGATGCTACTACATTTGATTTCCCCGAAGAGGGGAGGAGTTAGAGGAACAAGCCTGGGGGGTCATTACAGAAAATGTGTCCCTGACTAAAGTAGCCGAATTGCCGCAACCCCCCCCCCCTCCTCCTCCCCGACTGCCGTCAGCGAAATCTTCCTAAGGCCACACAGGGACTCAAACTTCATTAAACTCACACGGAACTGTCACATCCTTGTATCTGGTCTCTGCAAGTCGCCCTGTAATTTTTATCTCAAGACTGGAGATTGTGTAAACTGCAAGCTTGCGCGTGAGTATCTCTGTGTCCCACCAATGAACTAACGCTGAAGATGGATGTTCACTTTTCCATTGGTAGTATCCTGTCAATTGTCCTTCAATCGCTCTTGTTGTCATCTTCATATGGTTCGTTGGAGCCCTTCGACCTTTTATACAACAATGCCGTCGAAGCGTTTTACAGAAGTGAATATGAAGATGTTGTCCGATTCATGGAGGGAGCACTCAGCAGCTACGCAGAGGTCCGCCAAACTAAAGTCCGATGTCGGATAAGATGCCAAGACCAGCACCGGTTTGATTCCGTTTCCACGGACCTTCAGTTCTTTGACGTGGTTCTGAAAAGAGCCAGTTGTCAGAATGAGTGTATTGAACAGAAAGTTGGAACACAGTCCATGCACAAAGTCAGTGAGGATGTCATCCAGGATTTCAACAGACGAATCCCGTACAACTATCTTCAGTTGGCTTATCAGAAGGTAGGATTATTTTTTTGTAAATCAAGTCGTCGGCTGTAGATAATGACGTTATTTATGATATTAGTTAGCTTTATTAGGCTGCAAGTCGCAATTTATTGTCCCATTGAGGCTACTACGGTACGATCGTGCGCTGCTGTATTTCCAACCAGCTGTTGCTGCTGCTGAGCAACGTGACGCAGTCTCTGTGTAGTGGTTGAGTGAAGTGCTTCGGTGTTAAGGTTTCAGGGGCGATTTCGGGAAACATTCTATGTTACGCTGAAGTATATTTGATGTAGCCTACTTTTCAAGTTTCATTGTAAATAATATATGGGAGCCGTTTTCTAAGCTTGACCTCTTTCCAAAATCCTGTCTTGGATTGCTAGTCTAAATGTCAAACATAGCGGGTTATTGTAGCAAATGTTAGGCGGGTTGTACTAATATGTGTGTCTATTAACTGTAATAGTGTGTTGTTTTATGTCTACTGCAATGTGCCTGCGTGAAGAATGCAAATTCCGAGTGTTGCCCTCAGGTTGGACACAGGGGAAATCGCTGTCATTACTACAGCATACACCACGTACGTACATACATACATAAGTACATACATACAGTGTGTGTAGTTCTACATAGACTGCTGGCTATAAAATTGAAAGATCTAGAAAAAAACCCACCCCCACTCTGTAATAGCCCCTCCCCCAGCCGGAGTCTGCACCCATTCATAAAGTTTACCCGACAGTGCCAATTCTATTTAATCAAAAAAGGTACGCACAACTCTGCGCTTGTTTTCCGTCTCAGACAATTTCATGCTTATTTTTTTATGACCGGAGAGTGTGTCATGCAAAACCACAAAAGTGTGTGCTTTGGCTCCAAGTTCCTCCTGGTTTTCCAGTACATTCCACAGAATCAACCCAAACCTAGATCTCTTGCACTTTGTAGTGGACTCTCTGGAATCACAAACATACCTCTGGACGTCAGAGTTTCTGTTCTCCACCCTAGAGCGCCATCACATTCACAATGTGGTGGTTATTTAATTGTGAAAGAATCAATGCAGAAATACCCACAATTTAACTGAACACCAACATCACAGCACCCTTGTTTACATTTAGAATGATATCCTCAACCTTTCTTAAAAACACTGGCTGTTACTGTGCTGCTGGCCAACTGGAGTGTGAGAAATAGGAAGTTTAAACTGAAGTCTTTATTTATAGTCTGCAAATTGGTTCATTATGTTCAATGCCTGCTGTTAATTTGATGTCTATTTAAAGGGGATGTGTGTGGGTCATGCAATTAAACAATGTGCGTGTGTTTGGCTTCAGAAGAACAAAATGTGAATGTGGTCATTTGTTTCTTGTGTATTCATGTGCACTGAGACATCCAGTTAGAAGTGGAGGATAATCGATTGAATACATCACTGTCTGCAGGCAAATATAGTTCTGTTTTCCTTTTTTTATGTCCCGATGCGCCAACAAATGAGGGTTGCAGCTAGAAGGACAATGCATTCGCCATTTGGCACAGGCTAGTTGCGCTACTGAGGGAAATCTGCAGCATACACAATTAGGTGGCATCAAATGATAGTTTCCGTACAGAATTCAAGCTCAAAAACCAGGCGGTACTAAGGACACCATGTCTGTTTTTCTGATTGGCTGCTGGCCTGCTTTTCCCCCAGCTTGTTGACGACTTGAGGAACTAGCTAACATGGCGGCAGATCAAGGCCTGGAGGTTCAGTGTTGACCTAACGACAGGTAGAAGGAGAGATCTGAGGTGTTGCGTTTGGCTGGCGACTACATCAGTAAGAAGACAAACAGGCTCTGTAAATGTGGGGGCGTTTGTGAAAACATTCCGTTTAACATTCCAGCTCACACACACCCACTTCTGGACCAATCCGCTGGCATGATCATGCCCTTTGGCTGGGCAGAAGGGCCCACCGACACCAGCACTGACACCAACACCAACACCAGCACCGACATCAGCATAGACTCCAACACTGACTCCAGCACTGACACCAGCACAGACTCCAGCACTGACACCAGCACCGACAACAGCACAGACTCCAGCACTGACAATAGCACTGACACCAGCACCGAAAACAGCACAGACAATAGCACTGACAACAGCACCGACAACAGCACAGACACCAAACAAACTGCAACTGTTCTTCTCTAGTCAGCCTGATGCATCTGTCCCCAATTCGGCTCCCATTTAGCCAGGCAAATATTATTTTTTCCTGTTGTGAGCTGTTTGCTTTGCTAAAAGGAGAGACACACCATGCTTGTGCAGGAGGTGAAGGGAGTCTGTTGTGCGGGTTGTGGGCCTGCCCTTAGTAACCCCCAGAGGTCCCTGTTGGTTGGGCAGCGCTGGCTTCACAGCAGAATCAAAGGCCCTCAGCGGACCCTGCCCTCCTGGTATTCTTGATCCTGGGCTATCGCCAAGATATCCTGGAGAATGTTTGCCGTAGGTATCTCAGAGGGTAGTGAGATGAACTGACGTCAACCTGAACCTGTCTGTCTCTCTCCCTTTCTCTTTTTGCCCGTCTCCCTCATCCCTCCTCTCTGTTTCTCCCTGGTGGTGAGCAGGGGTACTCTGTAGATGTTATTTCTTTAGACATCCACTCAGCAGCTTTTGTTTAGTATTCAGCTTTGATTGGCTAAAAAACAAAGTTGTCGTAGAAAATAATGCACTTAATGAAAGATCCTCAAGGATAAAATGTGAGTTATGTATTTCCCTTGTGGTCCTTTATATTTAACAAGTACAGCAGAATGAAAACCATGAACTAAATGGGAATATACTGTTGTTGTTTACAGTTTTTCCTGGATTGCTAACACATTTCTTGAATGTGTACTACGTTTTCTCAAAACCCTAAACACACGTCTTGATACTCACACCATTTTGGCCAAACCCTTGAATTTTGACCCAAAAGTAAACATTGTTGTAAAAATTATATTATCTGTCATAGAAACCAAACTTTGCAGTCAAGTTACACACATAATCATCAAATACAATCAACCTTCTGAATACCCTTTACACACTGCTGGGAGGAATTGAAAAAACGACGCTGCTCAAAAAAATTAAGGGAACCCGTAATAATCACAGTAACACCAAGTCAAATAAACTTCAGGGACATCAATCTGTCCAGTTAGGAAGCTTAAGCGATTGTGAATTAATGTCACCTGTTTTGGTGCAAATGAAAGTGACAGGTGCACTGGAGAGGCAACAGCAAGACAACCACCAAAAAGGGAATGGTTTTGCGGGTGGTGGCCACAGACAACTGCTCTCTCCTTATCCATCCTGACTGATTCTTCTCAAGTTTTGTGTTTTACTAGTGTCCCTGTCACTACTGGTAGCATGAGGCGGTACCTGCAGCCCATTCAGGTTGCACAGGCAGTCCAGCTACTCCAGGATGGCACATCCTTACGTGTCGTCGCAAGAAGGTTTGCTGTGTCTCCCAGTACAGTCTCAAGAGCATAGAGGAGATACCAGGAGACAGGCCGTTACACGAGGAGAGCTGGATAGGGCCGTAAATGGGCATCAACCCAGCAGCAGGACCGGTATCTGCTCCTTTGTACGAAGAGGAACAGGATGAGCACTGCCAGAGCCCTACAAAATGACCTCCAGCGGGCTACTGGTGTGCATGTTTCTGACCAAACTGTCAGAAACAGACTCCCTGAGGGTGGCATGAGAGCCCGACGTCCTCTAGTGGGACCTGTGCTCACAGCCCAGCACCGTGCAGCTTGATTGCCATTGACCAGAGAACACCAGAATTGGCAGGTCCGCCACTGGCGCCCCATTCTCTTCACAGATGAGAGCAGGTTCACACTGAGCACGTGTGACAGACGTGAAAGACTCTGGAGACGCCGTGGTGAACGTTATGCTGCTTGCAACATCATCCAGCATGACTGGTTTGGCGGTGGGTCAGTGAGGGGGCCATACACACTACTGAGTCACATTATGAGTTGGAACAGCTGTGATTTCAATTGTTTACTTTCATGGTGTGAGTTTGAATTCAGCTCTCAAGCGGTTGGTGATTTTTGTTTCCACTGACCGTTGTTGCGTCATTTTGTTCTCAACGAATTACACACTGTTCAGTAAAGATTTCAGATGTTTCAATCCATGAGTTTGATACGATGTGAATCATAAAATCACACAAATACTACAATTGCACTTCTTATTTTCCATTCAAACATTCTACTGTACAGTACTGCAATTGCTTGTTGAACAATCATGTTTGTCACTGTAGTGGTTATAGTAATGTACTGTAAGTCACCAACACAAATTCGCCAAAATGGAATTTGCAGAAAACAATGAAGCCTAAGAAAACAAGGAAAGAAACAGAGCATTTTCACGTAGGTAAGAGGGTTAGAGTACGCCACAGTACTACAATAGCAGTTACAGTTCATTCTGGGTCGGCATCCTGTCTCCGACCAGGATCAGACCAGAGATGTTTTCCCTAGCCGAACAGCAGGGGAAAAATGCCCTGGAACGCCTGAGCCATCCCTGACAGGACTCCACAGCAATGTCCCCACAAGCTTCCTCCATGGCTTGGAGAATGTTGATCTGTACATGGGGATTTCTGTCATTGAACTTCCACCGCCATGCTGAGAAAAACTCCTCTATCGGATTGAGGAAAGGGGAGTACAGTGGAAGGAAGACATTTGTGAGTCTTAGATCATTCATGAACCAGTTCGGACCAGATCAGCATTGTGGAAAGGCCATCCAGAAAAGTCAGAAAACGTTGAGTGTTATATTGGCCAAGAGTAGCATGTCGGTGAAGGAGTCCATGGTTGCTGATGGCTGCACGAAGTGTAACATTACCCCCACGCTGGCCAGGGACGCCCACCAGAACACACTGGCCAGGGACGTCCACCAGAACACACTGGTAAATAATGTTGCTAATGGTTGATATTTACACACAAATTATGGAAAACATGTAAACACATACCTGGACATATTGGAAACACGGCTCTTTCACACTCTCTAAGTTCCTCTCAAATGGAACCCGGTACACTTGTTTCATGTGCATATGGTTATGCCGAAGGGTGCACTCAATTGTTGAAATGCTGACTGCCTATACTTTGGATAATGTCATTGTCTTCAAAAATACCTGGCTGGATTTCTCCGAGGCATATGAGGTTGTTTACCACAACCATGTTCACGATGGCGTTGTCTTGGGCATCAGAAAAAATGCTTAGTCTACCACCAACAACAGTGTTTGACATTGTCACACATTATTGACAATAGGAATCCTCAACTTGTCATTTTCTTGTATTGTCTGCTTGTGCTACTGTAATACATGTAGTTTTATGTTTCATATAGTACAGAAAAGTACAACTTCATAGTATGGTAGGCCTACTGTACCTGTTTTCATCCCTGAAAGTCCGGACAATCGATGCAACACTGAAACAGCTTAGGTTTGGCTGTACTCTCAGCACAGCTTCCTCCATTGTCATACCATACACAACTTCATGGTCCACTACAGTAGCACAGATCTTATTTGAGATTGTTGTTCTTCTCCCACTCCCCATCTCCTCTCATTCCTACCATTCCTTTGTCTCATTCAATGTTTGCATCCATGATTCAGAAACACAGGTGAGCTTACCTGTTGCCCTTTTCATTCATTCCGATCTCCTGATTTCTTGTTGCGTATTTTTGGTAGTTAGTGTATGCACCTGGACAATGGTTTGTTAAGGGTGTTTGAATTTCACTGGTTTGAGTTTACTTACTGAACGGCAGTATTTTCTAAATGACAACATGGTGACAATTGTGTCTTAAAGTGAGAGGTGTGATGTAAAAAGGGTTTTAAAAATAAATTTGATTGATTGATTGAGGTGTGTTTAGACTTTGGCAAAAAAGTGTGAATGGACCAGAGAAATGTGGCAAAAACGGTGAATAGTGTTTATAGGCTGGGGTACATGGTCTTTCTGCTGGAAATCTGGCAAAATGGTTCTCATGACGATGGCTTACACTACCAATTTTTGTGTGTTAGCAATTGAGAGAAACTGTATTTATTTAAATAAACAACATGTTGTTGTTGTTATTGTTGGGATCTGACAGTCTCAATAGATCTCCTCATAGATTATTTGGACTGGAACTTTGCCTTGACAAGAGCATAGGCAGGTTTGTGCATGTAAAATAGTTTGTCCTCAACTATAACGAGGATTCACTTTCCACTGCGCCTCCTGGAGTGATCATCCTCTGTGTCACTGGTAGAATCACCACGCAGATGCAGTTAGCAGACTGACTGACATGAGCGTGAGAAAGACGTCTGTGGCTTGGGATCCCCAGACAGTTGAACCCCTGTCTAGGAATGTTGTACGCTGGCAGCAAAGGTTTTTTGAGTGAAAAATAAAAAAATGTCCACATTTGTGTTCCTCCCAATACGGTTGGAGCACAGTGTGTATCTGGCTTGAGGAGAGTGTATGCTGTCATTGCATCTGTTGGTGATTGAACAGCTGAGGAGAAGAAAGAAGTCAAAGGGCTGACTATTATTTACATCCAACAGAGATATTACTCAGTACTGAAGTATAGGACCTCGGATTATGTTTAGACAGTTATAAGATGTGGCGCGGGCCAGAATACAACCTTTTTTTCCAACTTCCTTTGTTTGACAGGCAGCTTTAGCCCACAGATTCAGGACCAGTAGTTTGTTCCTTTCTTCCAAACAAAACATTAAAGTTGCGAAATGTTTCTTCTACTGAAGCGAACAGAACTAAACTATTTTGTCAAATAGATTTTGTATTGGGTGAAATCAGGTAGGACCCACCCTGTCTCATTCTGTTTACTTCTGCTGGCTTCTGTTGAAGAATAGTTTTTACAGCTAAGCTGTTTTCATTGACAGACTGAATACTCCTCTGGAGTGATGGAGATCATTTGGAGTGGTGTTGCAGGCCTAGTGATGCCGGTGGCAAAATAATGTTCCAAAATGCTCATGTTTCTAAAATGTCCATGTTTCTAAAATGTCCAGGTTTCTAAAATGCCCAGGTTTCTAAAATGTCCAGGGTTCTTAAATGTCCAGGGTTCTTAAATGCCCAGGTTTCTGAAATTTTCTGGTATCCAGGTTAACAGAAAAGCAGGTTTCTCAGACATTGGAATTCTGTCAGCTTTTGCAGGGCTAAAGCAGTGCTAATGTATTTTTGTCAAGCTATTGATTGAGAAATAGTCCATACTGAAGAAGTGGCATGTATCAGCTTTTCCGTGTGAAATTGAATTTCTGGCAGAAAGACACTTTTCTTTCTTGTCCTGAAACAAGACAGGTGTGACAGGCCCTAATTGGTTTGCGGATGTTTCTTTCATTAAATGTTTTTTATTTTCTCATAAGTCTCACCTTCATCCTGGATCCTCTTCTGGTCGAGTGTAAAGTGTGCCTTAACCGTTGTTAGGATATCAAACCACACATTTTCAATAAATGTATCTCTGAGCAAGTATTTTTTTTTAAACAAATTTAGTCATAGTCACTGCCTAACTTTCATGCACCTACTGTCATTCTAAAGAAACTGTGTTCGAGTATCTGCAAGTTAATTTACTCTGCCCTTGGTGAGAGTTGCTCGATCTGTGTAGACAGAGAGGAACAGGGCTCTGCTAAAGACCCTCTGCATGACTGCCTCTAAGCGGATAACAGAGCAGCAGGAATGTGGGTGGACTCTTCCTAATGAACTGTGTTCAACCTCCTTAACAATCAGAAGGACAGAGCAAAGGATGGAGGACGTCTGGAGGGAGGGCCTAGAAGACTCCGGTGTTTGTGAGGGGAGATGGAGGACCAATCACCAAAATACTAAGCCCATTCAAGTATTTGTGATAGCTTTCGATTGCGATTTAGCTTATCCTAGTCTGTACCATCGTCTGAGCCTTTTTGACATGCATTTGTATTTTGGATTTTGCCTGCTAGTTTACATAGTTCTGTACACCGATCAGCCATAACATTATGAATATTGCCCAAAGCATCACACTGCCTCTGCCGCCTTCCTTTCTTCCCATAGTGCATCCTGGTGCCATGTGTTCTCCAAGTGATGCACACACACCCGGTCTTCCATGTGATGTAAAAGAAAATGTGATTAATCAGACCAGGCCACCTTCTTCCATTGCTCCGTGGTCCAGTTCTGATGCTCACTTGCCCATTGTAGGCGCTTTCGGCAGTGGACAGGGGTCAGCATGGGCACCCTTACTGGTCTGCGGCTACGCAGCCCCATACGCAACAAACTGCGATGCACTGTGTTTTGACACCTTTCTATCAGTACCAGCATTAACCCTGTCGCCGGTTTAGCACTTTTCCTTCCTTGGACCACTTTTGATAGGTACTGACCACTGCAGACCGGAAACACCCCACAAGGGCTGCAGTTTTGGAGATGCTATGACCCAGTTGTCTAGCCATCACAATTGGGCCCTTGTCAAAGTCGCTCAGATCCATACGCTTGCCCATTTTTCCTGCTTCTAACACATCAAATTGAGAACAGAATGTTCACTTGCTGCCTAATATATCCCACCCACTGACAGTTGCCATGATAACGAAATTATCAGTGTTATTCACTCCACCTGTCAGTGGTCATAATGTTATGGCTGATGGGTGTATCAGTGTTATTCACTTCACCTGTCAGTGGTCATAATGTTATGGCTGATGGGTGTATCAGTGTTATTCACTTCACCTGTCAGTGGTCATAATGTTATGGCTGATGGGTGTATCAGTGTTATTCACTTCACCTGTCAGTGGTCATAATGTTATGGCTGATCG
>JACXGI010012537.1:0-11054 GCA_016801175.1 Esox masquinongy | reverse complement strand
ATTGCTGTAATTGCTATAATATCTATAATATTCAATACTTCTACCCATATTGTTCATACTCCCCATCCTACTCTTTATTAAATTGCTGCTAGTTTACACTGTTATGTACAGGTGCATCTCAAAAAAATTTAATATTGTGGAAAAGTAAATTTTTTTCCCATAAATCAAATTAAAAAGTGACACTTTCATATATTCTAGATTCATTACACTTAATGTGAAACATTTCAAGCCTTTTTTGTTTCAGTCTTGATAATTATGGCTTACATCCCATGGAAATAAAAAATCCAAACTATCCCTTTAATATGAGCGTGTCGAAGTTGTTATGATTTTAGACATTGCATAGGGCATTTCCATCGTGAGTCATTGTCTGAGAAGTTTCTACACAAAACTAAATGTTCCTCAGGTTTGCAAAGGAATCATGTCAATATATTATTTCAATTTAAAACTAAATTGTTCTTTGAGAACCCTTGAGGGGTTTTCATACTGAAACTGTGTGGCAATTCTTCAAGAAATAAATGTTAAATGCTATTTCAAAGAACTACAGTTAACAACAAATCACAAAATGTTATTCCAAATATTCTCTGAGGATCTGTTAAAAATTGTTAATTAAACTTTTAGGGGTTCAATCACAGAAGAACACCTGAAAGATCCTCTTGGAATCTTTTCTTTTCAGAGTGAAGTGTCTTCAGCCTGACTGTGTGCTCTAGAAATCAGCCAAACGTTCATATTTCCTCTCTTCTATACGCAGTATTTCCCAGGAGTTCTGGAGTGGGGAAGTATTTAGGGTGAGAGCTTGAGTTGGGTTGACTGTGAGGAAGTAAACGATTTTTAAATATTTGGAGAAAAAGGACTTTGAAATGGTCACTTGTCTTTATTTTTGCTAATAAAGAGAGATTTCAACAAAACATCAAGAACATATTATTTCAGTTAAGCGTGGACCACTGGTTGACTGTACATTTGATCCACCCAGTTGAGGAGATTAATCCAGCTAGCATGTGCTCAGTGTTTAGGCCAGTCATGCAATGAATTGGACTCTGTTCTAGTAAATTGGGTTAAAACGTGACTGAAATCCTCTGTAGAAGCCCACTGTAGAACTGAGCAGGCTTTGTATGTGCCTGAATGGTATACCAGGATGCAGCCCAGTTCTCAGCTGTCGGAGCAGATTCATATGTCACTGATTAGGCTACCCACTGGGATTCAATCAGCGCAGGCGGCCACACAGCCAAAACTGATCCGGGGCCTGTGTTGTGCAAGCTGTATCCAATCAGACTGTGGTTCTTTACAACAGACGCAGTCACAATGACAGATGATGACATCTACACTGTTCCGCACAACTCAGTCCGATGTGGAGGCCGTGTTAGAACTGTTTACAGCCTTTTGAAATGCCAGGTTGGTGATTTGTTATATGTCTGACCTGCTGAGAAGACTTGCAGTGTTTCTATAAACTTGCAGTGTTTCTATAATTGCAAAATGCAGTGTTTCTATAAACAGTGTTTCTATAAACTTGTAGTGTTTCTATAATTGCAAAATGCAGTGTTTCTATAAACAGTGTATCTTGCTTAGTCATTGATGTCTGAAATAAACATGGAATTCTGGAGAACCTGGACATTTTGTGACCTAATGCTTTGCGGACTTCAGGAACAGTTAATGCATCTTCAGGTTTCCACATCATTCCCGGTTCCCCCTCACTAACCATGAGGCCATGAGGTCATTTCCTGTGAAATTCTATTGGAGGTGTTGATTGTTTACCCCAGTGTCTTTACTGTCATCAACCCACTGACCCTGTGTCCCAAGGTGACAGTATAACAAACACATGGTTATATTACCATGTGTTTTTGTCTGTGGATGTGTGAGAGATTTCAACACTCTGGAAAAAATAATTGTCTTTTTTTCAAACTAGTCTTTCCACCTCAAATTTCCTCGTCAGACCAATATAAAACGTCCATTCACCGCAGATTTAAATTACATAAAATAATATGATTCCAAGGACTCAACCGTCAACCGACAGCAACCGTCATCTTGCCATCTGGTTCAGGTTGTCTGCAAATAAAATCTAAGGACTTCAACCAGCACATAGACATGAGGTCCAGCACACTCCCTGTCCATCCTACCGGTGGTCCCAGTCCAGCCTAAGGGTGGTCCCCGTCCAACCTAATCATGGTCCCCGTCCAGCCTAAGGGTGGTCCCCGTCCAACCTAATCATGGTCCCCGTCCAGCCTAAGGGTGGTCCCCGTCCAACCTAATCATGGTCCCCGTCCAGCGTAATGGTGGTCCCCGTCCAACCTAATGGTGGTCCCTGTCCAATATAATGATGGTCCCTGTCCAACCTAATGGTGGTCCCTGTCCAATATAATGATGGTCCCTGTCCAGCCTAATAGTGGTTCCCGTCCAGCCTAATGACGGTCCCCGTCCAGCCTACAGGTGGTCCCCGTCCAGTCTAATGGTTGTACCCGTCCAACCTAATGATGGTCCCTGTCCAACATAATGGTGGTCCCCGTCCAACCTAATGTTGGTCCCTGTCCAACCTAATGATGGTCCCCATCCAGCCTAATGGTGGTCCCTGTCCAACATTATGGTGGTCCCTGTCCAACGTAATGATGGTACCCGTCCAACTTAATGATGGTCCCCATCCAGCCTAATGGTGGTCCCTGTCCAACATTATGGTGGTCCCTGTCCAACCTAATGATGGTACCCGTCCAACTTAATGATGGTCCCCGTCCAGCCTAATGGTGGTACCCGTCCAACGTAATGATGGTCCCCGTCCAGCCTACCGATGGGCCCCGTCCACCTTAACATTGGTTCCTGTCCACCCTAACACTGGTCCCTGTCCACCTTAACACTGGTCCCTGTCCACCCTACCAGTGTTCCCCGTAAAATCCAAAGTCTAAGGATTTTAACAAAAGCCTCTGTGGCTTTGGTTAAAGAATGACTGTGATTGGGAGTTACAATATTTTGGAGTACAATGTTTTAACAATGAACTCAGTAACCAAATATCCAGGCTTTCCAGACGAAGTCTGAGGATTTTATTTGAGACCCATTTTATGACTAGTGAGATTCATTGTCCTTCCTCTTCTCTAGACAGACTGCTAAAAATGTATGTTGAAGTCATACATCTGGCATGGTCAAACCTCTTGACTTAAGCAGTATGGGAGTTTTGCAATTAACAAACAATTTTTGAAATCTCCCATTTTTGGCAACCCGAGTAGAAATTGGCCAGCAATGCATAAGCCGACATAGGGATCGCTCCTATCACAATAGCACTAGCTGGTGTCGGGCTCACTCCTATCACAAAAGCACATTTCGTACTTTGTCTATTTAATCATCAGGTTACTTATTCAGTCTGATATACTGTTGGCTGTACTAGCATGTGGGTGTAAATCTACCCTCCACCCGTATGGTCCTGTTTTTCCTTCTGTGCAAAAATAGAGGGAATAAGCAAATATTCTAGAATCTTGCAACCAGGATTTCTGGATAACCTGGCGGTTTTGGGGTTAAATTACAGGATTTTCCCAACTAAATGTACTATATGTCATGATGCTCACAGAAAGGGAGGTATATCACAACCAGATATCGTGCTTGGCTTCAACAACAGCCTGACCAGCTAATCCTGTTGATGGATGGGATGTGGACGGTGTTCAAGGAGGGGGTAGTAGTGTAGTGATTCCAAACTGGAAATGTAAATCTGACAGGGCCAGTGTGATGAAACAGTCGTTGTCTGTTTTTGTCTTGTTAAATAAACCAGAGTTATAGTACCATCATCGTGTCGTAATGCCGCTGACAATCAAATGCCTCAGACTGCTTATTGCCAAAGTCATAAGTTAACTGTCTGAAGATGACAAATATTTGTTTGGATAGGTAAGGTCAATCTTGTTTCCCTGGTCTATATGAAAGGGAAACCTGAAAGTTTTCCCCCAGGGTACCTGGCTGGGTTAATGATCCATCTCTTTCTTCTCTTCTTTTTCTTCTCCTTTTCCTTCATCTTCTTAACCCCAGTTCAACCTATCAATGATTCCCTAATGTAACCTGAGTGGCCTCTCTACTGAAGGCCATCATGGTTCACTACTCCATGGTCTCCCCTCCCTGAGTGCAGATGACCTTGACATGACCCTGGACAACCTCCTGTCCGTCTCTGTGCTCAGGAAATGGCACAGATCCAAATCCAGACACTTCTTCCCACAGGTGCCATCCCTTCCCAAGTTCAAAGGACACCCAGATGAACTGGGCTGCTTGGTTACACGTGGACTGTGGTTGTGAGCTGGGTTGAAAGTACTGCCAAATTCTCTAAAATGCCTTTGGAGGCATCAAAATATATTTATATTGTAAAAGGAACAGACACTGTGTTTTCATGGCCCAGCAGGGGTTTCATTAACACCACTCTCCAGGACTGTCTGCGTTGTCACCAGGGTGGCCGTACACTGGGCAGCAGCTCCGTCTCCTGGCTGTTTTCCTCCTCCTATGTGTCCCGTGTCCCGGGGGCCATGAGAGGTCCAATAGTGGCATCCCCGACATGTCCCTTAGCTGCTGCATCTTCTTCAGGTTCTTCCAGCGCCCAGAGCTGCTCTGCCAGGGCTTTAAAACATCCTCCCTGACAAGGTCCTGATGGGAGGCAGCTGGAGAGGAGGCAGAACGTTCTGGATCCTGCCAGCCTTTTCCCCTGGGGGCGTTGGTGCGATGCTGACTCAGGAGTGGGCGAGGACAGTGTTTTTAGTGAGTATTTTGTTTGTCTATGAAACTGCTTTTCTGCCATCAGGTTCCCACAGCAGTGAGCTTCAGTGGAACACTGGCTTGAGTAGAGAGCTGTTCAAGGCTCTCAAGGCCACAGGAAGTGTTTTTTAGTTTTACTGGTGAAAGTCTATCCCTCTATATCAGTACGAGCACATGCTTCAGCTTTGCGTAGACATTGTTTTTTCTTTTGTGGAAAAACATGGTTTAGTGCACAGCTCTCTCAGCTGTTTTTTTGGGATCCCATTTTCACAGCATGTCCTCATTCGAACCAACTTAACAGATATTTGTGCATTTTTTTGGTTGAAGACCCTTGGAGATTAATCCATCTCACTACCCTCAGCATTGAAAACAATCATTGGGGCAGTTATCTGGAAGAACGCTGCCTGCTGTCTTGTAAACCAAACTGGAGTCAAAAATATTCTCCAGAATGTGGGAACCTTGCTGCTTTAGCTGAATATGTTTTTTGGTCTGCTTGGTCACAAAGATGCGTTAAATTACCTTTCTGGAAAGATTTCCTGCTTATTTATTACTACTACGTATACTCTGAGTGAATAAATATTAATTCGGTCTAGATAGTAAGATGCAATAACAAGTCACCTGTTTGAGGCTGGTTGCTAAGCAGTGCTGAAACAAACAGAAGAGCAAATGAGAGGTCTTGTTCTCTGATTGGGGGCGGCAGGCATCTCTTCATCAAGGAGGAATGTCTTTATGGGGTTGAGCTAGCTGCTGGGGAGACTCACTGTTGGCTTTGTTAGAAGATGGCTAACTTCTGACGCACACCAGATTGACATTCCAGATTGACACCAGTCGACATTCAGGTGAAAATCAGGTCCACTTCCTACCAGACCAATTGAGTCAGAGGTCACAGTAAAGTGGTCAGTACTTGCTCCAATCTTCAATGCCGAAGAGTCTCTAGAATTGTTATTCTGTGTGAGTGTGTGTGAAGGACTCCTGCATTTCATCAATTAGGCTTGTAAAGTCGATAATGATTGCTCACATCCCTTTAAATGTCAAGTTGTAAGTCTAAAGAAGCATCTCTCTCTCTGCTCCTTCTCTTTCCTCAGAGCTCACTGAAATGACAATGTGGTGGTCCTTTACTTTAAGTGCTACCACCCAGCCAACAATAACGACAGCTTATTTTCTTCACCTCGCAGAGCGTGTTTTGGTCTTGGGAAACGTGCAGGCATGTTATAGGCTCCTCTGTTTAATGATTTCCATGAGCTGTGTCTGGGCCTGCACAGCAGATCCGGGTCGTGGCACCAGGCCACCACAGTGGTTCTCTGCCCCATCAGGCTACTGAAAGGCCAGACGGGTCGGCCTGCACTCTGGCTGCGGGACTGGGAAGCATAGTGAAACAATTT
The DNA here is from genome assembly GCA_016801175.1 of Esox masquinongy. Taxonomy (NCBI): domain Eukaryota; kingdom Metazoa; phylum Chordata; class Actinopteri; order Esociformes; family Esocidae; genus Esox; species Esox masquinongy. The sequence continues at coordinate 4,968 of JACXGI010012537.1, read as the reverse complement.
GGTTATGGGAAAGGCAAGTGACTAAGTCACACTCAGTATTATCTTACCTCAGGCAGAACCAGTCATCTGACAGGCCGACTGATCTGCGCTAGAATAGAAAAAGCTGGGACAGTAAAAGATAATGAACTAGCCTGAAATGCGAGAGTAACCAAGGTTAGCTGGAATTCTCTGAGTAAGGATGTTATCATGGTGGTGGAGGAGGAAATACCCCCCTCAAGAACTGGTTCTGAATCTGTCCCAGTTATGAGCAGAAACACAAACCTGAGCCCAACGTTGCCCCTGGGGCAATGTTCTACCCACCACATCCTCTGCAAAAATGACAGAAGTGTTTGGAAATTAACTTGTCTATCTCTAAAACCTATGGCCTGTGTATTTCCAATCAGGGCCCCCTGTCCATTTGTCTTCTGGATGGTAAAAGACCTGACCTTTGGTTCACCTACTTTCTCTAGTGCTCCCAGATTTGTAAGGACTAAGAGGGGCTTGGAAAAGGTTTGGAAACCAATTCAATTCTTGGGCTGAAGTTACTGTGTGACCAGGCTGGGATTTTTTCCCCATATCCTATTGCATCTGAACAAAAGGAGCTTCTCACTTCGACGGGAAAAATCTATTTAACACCAATTTCAAAGATATTGTAAAGATATCCGTTAGCTGGTTGACCGTAGAAAGGAATTTCAAAGTTTGAAGGCTTTAGCGAAGTCTTCAGCCAGGCCCACTACTTATACCTGTCATGGTTTTGTGTGAGAAACATATTCAGAATAGACAGCCATCTACATGCCGGTATTGTGAAAGTCTTTGTAACTACTGCTTACTCCGACATGGCTGTGTGGACGTCCTGGTGAAAGTTGACCACGTGGACACAGTGGGCAACTAACCTGTCTGCCCCTACCCTGTAATTAAGCATGGAATTACCCCCCTTTTGCAAGATTTTTTTACAATTTCCTTAGTTACTCAAATCGCTCACCAGCACAATCCAAACATTCACCCATGCTGTCACGTAGCACTTGCCATTGTGACAGCTTTTTTTTTTCTCCCGGTGACACTGAGTCATAGAACGCAAATGATTATTCCATTTGGACTGGGCTGTTCCCTGCCATTTGGATTGGGCTGTTCCCTGCCATTTGCGTTCTTCGCCACATGCGATCTGGACCCCAGGGTTACTCCATGCTCGACGGCCATTACCGTGGAGAAACGTGAGCTATATTTAGCTTTCGTCCCAGGATTTTGTGTGTCAGTCCTGGTCTGGACCATATCGAATGTTCCTAATGGAAGTAGCAGACAGACCAGAGAATGCATGCGGGGCTTAGTCGGACCAAGACCCCTCCTCCAGAGTAGTGATGGGAGGCAGGGACTTCAGATTCAAATTGAGACACTTTCTGAGTTCATGTCAGGGCTGCATTCCCAGGCACAAAGAGGAAGTGAGGTCAATCACTACTTGGGGAGTTAGGGGGAGACCTCCTTTTCCACAGCCCTTCTAATGTAACGCAGATGAGGCATAAAATAATCACTTGAAACTAGTTTCTTAAGATACTGGTAAAGAAAAAAATGTTTCTTGAATGTGAAAGTTAAGATGAGTGTTGCATTGTTAACATCCATAGTCGGGTCTTCTCTTTCCCTTTAAGAAAATGGATTCATCCAGTTGCTGCCTGCTCTGCAGAGGGTGGGTCCCTTGGTGACCCAATCCTAGAGGACAGTCGCAGTATTACCCAGTTCAGTTGTTCAGTTGTCCATGCCTGCCCTTGTCTGTTATTGTATGGGGGGATTATAAAGAATCCCCCTCCAGGGATCTGTGGGAGGTCCCCCAGGATCCTGTTACTGGCTCTGATTGGCTGACCACTCTCGGCCGACTCCTCAAGCTGAAAGCCAGGTGGTGATGATGCTGTGGCAGCGTTGGTGTGAGATTCCAAAACCCAGACTGCTTTGTGTACGGAAGCTTGTCAGTGTTTTTTCCCCCACCAGCCTGCCTGGGATTGCTGGGGATTTCCTTTCCTCCCTGGGGATGGACACCTCTCGTCAATGTGCCTCAGCCGGGCACTCCTTTAGTCTGGTTTTAATTTACTCCTTTTTGCAGATTTGAGAGGTAGCTGAAAGTAACACGTTAAAAAGATTTCATTTCTCATTAGCTGGATACTAGTTTTCACAATATGGCTTACACTTGTCTAATACCTTTACAGGAGATATCAATAGTGAGCCCACAAGGCCAAAGGGAAAGGAGCCAGCTATCTGATTGGAACAGTGCTGGTCTGTACTCATTCACTTGACTCAGAGGCTGTTGAATCATGGCTTGACTGGAGGGATAGCACAATGGAACGGAAATACTATAAATAAATACTCACCCTTTATCCTGCAGGGGGGTAAAAAGGCATCCTGTTGATAGAATTATGCATCCTCTCATGCATCATGCACTTTCTCATCTGTTGTCAGTTTTGTGTCACTGAGGCATTTGACTTTTGAGCCCTTTGAGGCTTGCCGTACCATGGGATGTGTTTTTACATGAAGAATTGAAATGTCTACCCAGGATTTTGGGAAAATATTTTAAATATGTTGTAGTAAATTCATCGTTTATGAGCCACGGAGAAAAACGTAAACCTGATGAACTCACTGAAGCTTTTAACCCGTGAAGGTTTTGTTGTAGTACTTTGTGCGGATGATTTTACTTAGTCTTGATGTTCCTGCCAGACTCATTGACATAGAGAGTTTAGCTTTTATTTCAGAGGGGTCCCTCAGTGGCCACGAGAGTCTGGGCCTTCCCTCACACGTCTTGTTAAACAGGAGAGTGATTCATGTTAACCTCCTTGGAAGGCCTCGTCTGAAGTCAGTCGCTTCCAGGTCCTACCACCGATGGATGAGGAAAACCCTGTAATTGGTAGGCTTGCTGACAAACTAACCTCCCGAAATCCTGAATGATGATGTAATGGCAGATTTAAACCTCAACTTATGAGTCTGTCTTGGCGTTTCATCCATTGAACTGTCTCTGACACTCCTCCCTGCTATTTTAGACAAAGACTTGACTGGCCCTGTTCTTGCCCAAAAATTAGTTTCCAGATGGCCATTGGAATACACTTTCCAATGATTAAGACTAAGTGCTTAGTTGAGTGATCTCACCATAGTTTATCACCTCAATTGAAAACGTGACTTCGGCGATCTTCCTCTATGCTACAAGGCATGTCAAAAACACACGTCCAAAGACAATTGTTCAGAGTACATCTTGATAATAGCTAAAGCCTTCATTCATTGCCGGGCTACGACCTCTGGGAGCAGCTCTGCTTTGCATCAACCAGACCTTACTCAGGGGTAATTAAAATAATTTATTACAGTGTAGGCTAATAACAGCCTGGCCAACAGGGAAAGTGGTGTGAGGAGAAAATGTTGTTTCCTTCAGGTCTTGTTAAACAGCTGCTTACAGTGAAATGTGACCTGATCTTAGGTCTTCGATTTGGATAACATGACAGTTTGTAATTTTTCCCTCCTCAGCTTGGATTAGGGAACCTTCTCTGATTATCACCATTAATCAGATCAAGAGATGTCAGTTGTTCATTTTGTCTCCCAAACCTAGATAGTCTGTTGTTCCCTAACCTAGCTAGTCTGTTGTTCTCTAACCTAGCTAGTCTGTTGTTCCCTAACCTAGCTAGTCTTTTGTTCCCTAACCTAGCTAGTCTGTTGTTCCCTAACCTAGCTAGTCTGTTGTTCCCTAACCCAGCTAGTCTGTTGTTCCCTAACCCAGCTAGTCTGTTGTTCCCTAACCTAGCTAGTCTGTTGTTCCCTAATCTAGCTAGTCTGTTGTTCCCTAATCTAGCTAGTCTATTGAATACCTGACCTAGCTAGTCTGTTTTTCATTACGTCTTTCTAGCTGAATCCAAACCAATTATGTCACGGTCTGACCTCAGGGTTTGTTGGTAAAAAGTGTTGAGTGGACAGTCTTCCAGATTCACTATCAAACTGAGACTTTTATTTAGTTTTTTAGTCTGGGTCTCTATGGGGATGGCGATTTGCAATTTTTCAGAAATGTTCTTGTTTATTCTCATTCTCTCACCCTCTCTCTCACGTATACATAAACACACATGCCCTCTTGCTCACTCTCTCTGTCAGAACAGGGAAGTCACACATGGACGAGACCATCTTGCACCTGGTGATCAGGGCAGGTGGCTGGGTAACGTTATCATGTCTGCTTCTGCCTTCTGCTAGACCAGGGGTTTTCAAATAGCTCCTCTGGAATCCCCCGCCATCCAGGTTTTCATATAAATCCAGAGCTTGCCCAATTGACGCAGCTAGTGAGCTAATCCTCAAGCCCTAGAGAAGGTCCATCCAGTGAGCTAGTTCAGAGCTACAACACAGCATCTGGGTCCCCAGAGGAGAGGTGGAACTACCACCGGGCCAGAAAACATTCAAATACAGCTCACACTCTTATCCAGAGGGACTTACATTATTGATTGCATACATTTAGTACTTATAGTATTTAACCGTTTATCCATTAATTTCCATGTATTTATATTTTATGTACTTTTCACATGGAGCAGTGGGGAGCAATGAGCCACTTGGAAGTTGGGGATTATTAAGTGGCTGTGATGGAAGGACGGCCAGACTGAATATTAAGCCAGGACACCTGAATATTAAGCCAGGACACCTGAATATTAAGCCAGGACAACCCTTACTCTTCCAATCAGTGTAATGCGATCTTTAGTGGCAACAGAAAGACTGGACATCCGATGTAAATCCCATCCAAAAGACATTGTGTGTCTGCATAATACTTCAGTATAGGTATGTGGATGTCACCAGTTAGTCTGGGATATGTTTTCCTGCCCACTGTGAGTGTCGCCAGTTAGTCTGGGATATGTTTTCCTGCCCACTGTGAGTGTCGCCAGTTAGTCTGGGATATGTTTTCCTGCCCACTGTGAGTGTCGCCAGTTAGTCTGGGATATGTTTTCCTGCCCACTGTGAGTGTCGCCAGTTAGTCTGGGATATGTTTTCCTG
>JACXGI010012536.1:0-13759 GCA_016801175.1 Esox masquinongy | reverse complement strand
ATTTAAATGTATATATTTCTTTAAACATTTATATATATTTTCTTTTTTTAGGAGTCCTCCGTTGTTGTTAGTTCCTTTATTTTCATTTTCTATAGCATTTTGCTCTTAAAAAGAAAATACTATGAAAATAAATGTGGTCACAAAAAAGAAAAGGCAAGCAATCCCTTTAAAACATCAGCGCAAAGCTGAAATTGTCCTTTTCTGTTTGTGGTGTGTTCAACATTGCATGGTCAGTATGAACGCTCATCGTGTGTGTGTGTGCAGGGAGTGAAGGAGTTAGTGGACACCTGGGAGAATATGAAGTTCAATGTGCAGCGCTACTTCAAAGGCACCCAGGAGCGTGGCTCTATCCTGGGGGCGGTGGATGAGATCCTGCAGAACCTGGATGACAACGCCATGAACCTTCAGAGTATGGCAGGCAGCCGCTTTGTAGGGCCTTTCCTATCAACCGTACAGCAGTGGGAGAAAAACTTGTCTCTCATCAGTGAGGTCATAGAGGTCAGTCAATGATAGCGCAGTACTAATGCTCAGGGCCCACATGGCTGTCAAAACGAGTGCCCTATGTAGGGAATATGTTGCCATTTAAGATGCAGCCAGGGTCAATACTGTTTCATTCAACTCATCAGACGTTCATTGTCCTTTGAAACCAACTGGTATGCGTGAATGGTAATAAATAATGATTTCCTCAGGTTTGGATGCTGGTACAACGCAAGTGGATGTACCTAGAAAGCATCTTTATAGGAGGGGACATCCGCTCCCAATTACCTGAAGAGGCCAAGAAGTTTGACAGCATTGACAAAATGTTCAAAAAGGTGTCTTGAGTCTCACTTCTGTTAGAACATAATTCACTTAATGCTTTTAGAGACAGTATTGTTACCCAATGTTGTGTGCTGGTCTCCTCTAGATCATGACCGACACAGTGAAGGATCCAGGCATTAAAAGGTGCTGTCTGGTGCCCAACCGGCTGACCAACCTGCAGAATCTGAGTGACGGTCTGGAGCGATGCCAGAAGAGTCTCAACGACTACCTGGACTCCAAACGCAATGCCTTTCCTCGCTTCTTCTTTATCTCTGATGATGAGCTGCTCAGCATTCTGGGCAGCAGTGACCCGGCCTGTGTCCAAGAACACATGATCAAGGTTCCCTAAAATATCACGAAAAGCCACATATGGTTTTCTGTTCTGTTGATTGTGGGTGATGCATAGTTACTTTAGCTTCTGGAGTTAACATTGTCTTTTCTGTCTCGGGTTTGTCACATAGATGTATGACAACATAGTGTCTCTAAGGTTAGACTTGGGATGTAACAAGGAGATGGCAGCTGGGGCCCTAGTGTCTGCAGAAGGGGAGGTGATGAATCTGAATCAGCTGGTACCAGCCGAGGGCCGGGTGGAGGACTGGATGACTGGAGTACTACAGGAGATGAGAAGAACCAACAGACTCATCACCAAGGAGGCCATCTTCCGCTACTGTGAAGACCGGAGCAGGTTAGTGTGTATCCTTGTGTCTCCTAGCCTCTGTGCTTTGGCATCTTTATTGTTGGGTTTTAGGATTTTGTGACAACTGCTTTATAAAATACATATAATTGAAGTATGTTTAAAATGCCAGTGAAACAGTCAACTTGTAAGTGTTAAAGATGGTGATGAACCAAAAGGTGTTGTGGGTTTCACTCAGGGTTGACTGGATGTTGCAGTACCAGGGGATGGTGGTGCTGGCCGCGATCCAGGTGTGGTGGACCTGGGAGGTGGAAGATGTCTTCCACAGGGTGAAGAAGGGAGAGAAGCAGGCCCTGAAGAATTACGCCAAGAAGATGCATGAGCAGATAGATGAGCTGGTGAGGCGGATCACTCAGCCAATGAAGAACAATGACCGACGCAAGATCAACACGGCTCTCATCATTGACGTCCATGCCAGGGACATTGTGGACAACTTTGTCTTAGACAGGTAGGGGACAGCACGAGGCTCTGGTATGACACTAACACATGGCTCTGAAGTGAACCCATTGTACTCACATACTTTGCACCTTATAAATGCACTGTAAATCAATGTATTTTATATATAATTATCGGATTATCTTGTTGTATCTTAAATGGTTACTATCCCTTTGTATATTGTGGCTTCAAAGTATTTTGGCCCTTTCGTTCGCTCCACATTTTGTTGTGTCATAGACCTAATTTATACAAATTACAATAATTCTACATAATAAGAGTTTTATTTATTTATATCTCTTGTGTAAAGGTGTTCAGACCCTTAATTCAGTACTTCATTAAGCGATCACAGCTTTGAGTCTTGGGTATGCGTCCACCAGCTTTGACACTTGGATTTGGGCAGTTTCTCCCATTCTTCTTAGCAGATCCTCTCAAGCTCTGTGAGATTGGATGCTGAGCGTTGGTGAACTGCAATCTTCATGTCTCCCCACAGATGTTTAATTGGGTTCAAATCCGGCCTTTGGCTGGGCCTCAAAAAAGAGATTCACAAACTTGTCCCGAAGCCAGTCTTTTTCCTCAGGCTTGCTGATGGATTGTTGCATAGTTAGGTAGTCCTTCTGGAAGGTGCTCCCATCTCTGCTGAGATGCTCTGTTAGTGTTCATTGGGTTCTTCACCACCCCGACCGAAGCTCTTCTTGCCCGGTTACTTATTTTGGGGGTCAGCTCAAGGTCTGTGTCTTGATGGTACCTTTATTCTTCCATTTTGCAAGGAGGGAGCCCCCTGTGCTCCTGGGAACTTTCAATGTTTTAGCATTTTTTTTAAAACCTCTCCCAGACCAACGCCTCAACAAAATTCCATCTCAGATGTCTACAAAGAGTTCCTTGGACTTCATGGCTTTGCTCTTACATGCATTGTGAAGTGGTTACTTATATAGACAGGTGTGTGCTTTTCTAAATCATGTCCAATCAACTGATTTTTCCAGAGGTGGACCAATCAATTTCTAGATACATCTCAAGGATGATCTAAGGACAAGTGATCTAAGCACCTGAGCTCAATTTGGAGTGTCATGGCAAATCGTCTGAATATTAATGTGAATGAGATATTTCAGTTTTTTATTTTCAATGCATTTTTTTAAAATCAATTATCAACTCAGTCTATAACACAAACTGTGGATAAAGTTAAGGGGTCTGGATGCTTTCCAAAGCCACAATAATTATATACAAACATGTTGAGTAGATTTTCTGTATTGTGTCTCTATGGTTAGTAGGTATATTCTGAGTACTGTATGTGTGCATAAACTTATGAAGTTGATTCAGATTCTTACATGTGCACCTTGAACTATTATGCACTTTAATTTAATAGCACAGATATTATAATATCTATTCTTCTAGTTCCTAATTTCCCTCTGTCACGCAGTATAATGGATGCTCGGGAGTTTGAGTGGGAGAGCCAGCTGAGATTCTACTGGATCCGGGAGCCTGATGATCTGTTTGTGCGTCAGTGCAGTGCTGCTTTTTCCTACGGTTATGAATACATGGGGCTGAATGGTCGTCTGGTCATTACCCCACTGACTGATCGCATCTACCTCACCCTCACACAGGTACAATACCTACCTCACCCTCACACAGGTACAATACCTAACTCACCCTCACACAGGTACAATACCTAACTCACCCTCACACAGGTATAATACCTACCTCACCCTCACACAGGTACAATACCTACCTCACCCTCACACAGGTACAATACCTAACTCACCCTCACAACTACATAACATGGCTGGAATATTCCTAAACAAAGCTACATTTGTATTTATACACAGTTTAATGATAGAGTTAATTATGTCTAACATTACCACTGCTAAGCACAGTATGTACTGTATATGTGATGTGTTTCTGCTTGTCTCAGGCTCTGTCCATGTACCTTGGTGGAGCCCCAGCAGGCCCTGCTGGAACAGGAAAGACAGAGTCCACCAAGGACCTGGCCAAGGCTCTGGGTCTGCTGTGTGTGGTCACTAACTGTGGAGAGGGCATGGACTACCAGGTGAGGCCCCTGTAAACACAGCCACAGACATAGGTTAACTTCACTTGTAGATCACATTATTAGTAGTACATTTATTTACTTCATTTACATTTAGATTTGGCACTTTAGTAATTTAGGACACACTGTTATCCAGAGCAACTTACATGAGCAATTAGGGTTAAGTGCCTAACTCAAAGACACAACGACAGAGTTTTTACCTTGCCTGCTTGGGGGGAACCTTTGATTTACTGGCAAAATGCTCTTCACCACTAGGGTGTCTGCCACCCCATATTGACGTCTGATGTTTCGTCTCCTTTGTGTCCAGGCTGTGGGGAAGATCTTCTCTGGCCTGGCCCAGTGTGGGGCCTGGGGCTGCTTTGATGAGTTCAACCGCATCGATGCATCTGTGCTGTCTGTCATCTCTTCCCAGATACAGACCATCCGCAACGCTCTCATCCTGCACCTCAAGAGGTTTCATGTGAGTCATTACAACAGTAATACCTTAGATAATCATTGTCCCTTTGATGTCTGGAGAATGCCCTGGACATTCCTGGATTGAAAGGAGTTAAAAAACATTGCAATTTGACTGGCTGGAAATGATTGCCACAGAACATCGATGACGTACTTAGGAAAGGTCATCACTGTTCACTACACTTTCCCCAAAGACTACTGCATGTTTGTGACAATGACTCAGTGCCCTTTATGTGTTGTGGGTGTCAGTTTGAGGGCCAGGAGATCAGCTTGGATGGCCGCATGGGGATCTTCATCACTATGAACCCAGGCTACGCTGGACGCACAGAGCTGCCTGAGTCAGTCAAAGCCCTGTTCAGACCTGTGGTGGTCATCGTGCCTGATCTACAGCAGATCTGTGAGATCATGCTTTTCTCAGAGGGATTTCTCTTAGCCAAGGCGAGCAACATGGCGCATCCTCGTTAACATTCTGTTTGTTTTCCTAGAGGAACGTTTTTATTGTACACACTCACTTGTTCCATTATTGATCTGTCCGTTTCAATTAAATGCAGATTTTGGCCAAGAAGATGACGGTACTGTACAAGCTTGCCAAGGAGCAGCTGTCCACGCAATTCCACTATGACTTCGGCCTGCGGGCTCTGAAATCTGTCTTAGTGATGGCAGGAGAACTCAAGAGAGGCTCACCAAACCTCAGTGAGGTAAATGCTTATAGGAAATTCTGCAGTGATAGGATTCCTCACTGTTGTACATGCATTTCTGTATTTTATTTTTGTACCCTTGTGTAATAATCATTTTGTTTCTTTTTCATTCTTCCTCCCCCACCTCTCCCTCCCTCTCACAGGATGTGGTGTTGATGCGTGCTCTGCGTGACATGAACCTTCCTAAGTTTGTGTTTGAGGATGTGCCTCTGTTTCTCGGGCTCATCTCAGATCTGTTCCCTGGGCTGGACTGCCCCCGTGTGCGCTACCCCAGCTTCAACGATGCTGTCGAGGAGACCCTAGTGGAGAACAAATACCTAATTTTGCCCAACCAGGTTTCTTGGCTGTCAACTTTTACTATCTGAGCATAGGCATCTGTGTGACATGATTGTCATTAGAAAATAGGAAGTTTGGGTCCTGGATGCTGACTGTCTGAAAGCTGTACTATCTGTCAAATCATCTTTTTATTGCTTTAATTGCATTAATTGCTGGTTTATAAGAGCAATAACGCATCTAGGGGGTTTGTGGTAAATTGCCAATATACCATGGCTAAGCACTTTGCCCTGGTACTCTGCAGTGCATAATAGTAGCTCTTAGTCGTGATATGTTGGCCATATACAACACCGTGCGTCATGTACTATTCCGTAAATATAAAATGGATTTGTACAAATTCTGTTCTAATTTCAATACATGATTGTGTGGATATATGCCCTTGTTCCTAATGCTGTGTTTGTGGTGTTCAGGTGGACAAGGTGGTGCAGATGTATGAGACCATGATGACCAGACACACCACTATGGTGGTAGGCCCTACAGGTGGAGGCAAGTCAGTGGTCATCACCACTCTGGGCCAGGCTCAGACCAGGTCAGTACCACACTGGACCAGCCTCAGACCAGGTCATCACCACTCTGGGCCAGGCTCAGACCAGGTCGGTACCACTCTGGGCCAGGCTCAGACCTGGTCAGTACCACTCTGGGCCAGGCTCAGACCTGGTCAGTAACAAACTGAGCTAGGCTCAGACCCGGTCAGTACCACACTGGGCCAGGCTCAGACCAGGTCAGTACCACACTGGGCCAGGCTCAGACCAGGTCAGTACCACTCTGGGCCAGGCTCAGACCAGGTCAGTACCACTCTGGGCCAGGCTCAGACCCGGTCAGTACCACTCTGGGCCAGGCTCAGACCAGGTCAGTACCACACTGGGCCAGGCTCAGACCCGGTCAGTACCACACTGGGCCAGGCTCAGACCAGGTCAGTACCACACTGGGCCAGGCTCAGACCAGGTCAGTACCACTCTGGGCCAGGCTCAGACCAGGTCAGTACCACTCTGGTTACTGGGGCAGCAGACGTCCTAAAGTGATCAAAGAAGAGTGTTTATTGGTTGTTGTTGTTGTACCAACAGGTTAGGCCTGGTGACCAAGTTGTATTCCCTGAACCCTAAAGCAATGAGTGTCATCGAGCTTTACGGCGTTCTGGACCCCGTTACCAGAGACTGGACAGATGGGATCCTGTCCAACATCTTCCGAGACATCAACAAACCAACTGACAAAAAGGAGAGGAGGTGAGCATATCTGAGTCCCAAATCACACCCTATTCTCTTCGTAGGATCCTACTTTTGACCAGGGCCCGTAGGGGTCATTTCATGTCACTGCCACACCCTTTTACAACCTGACTAAACCTCTTTGAGTTTCTCGTTGAGACATGACCTTTAACCGCCAGGTACATACTGTTTGATGGGGATGTGGATGCCCTGTGGGTGGAGAATATGAACTCAGTAATGGATGATAATAAGCTGCTCACGCTGGCCAATGGAGAGAGGATCCGTCTGCAGAACCACTGTGCTTTGCTCTTTGAGGTTTGTCAGCACATGATCATTACAGTCTCTTCAGACCACATCATACTCACCATGGAATCCCAGTTATGAATGACAACCTCCGTTATGTGTCGTAGGTTGGTGATCTGCAGTATGCCTCCCCCGCTACAGTCTCTCGCTGTGGGATGGTGTTTGTGGATCCCAAAAATCTTCGCTATACCCCTTACTGGCAGAAATGGGTCAGCAGCAGACCTCCAAAGGTAACGAACATCACACAGTAAAATGCATGTAGGTTTTGAGTTTGAACAATATCCAAATAAATCTTGAAGTGTATCACTTTGCAAGTTTGTTTTTTCCTGGACAGGAACAGCCACACCTGAGCAAGCTGTTTGTGAAGTACGTGCCCAGAGCCATTGACATGATAGTGGAGGGTATTGTGGACGGCAAACAGGTGGAAAAACTGAAGACCATCATCCCTCAGACGGATCTCAACATGGTTTGTATAGACATCTCAAGTGTTATAACATGCTGTTAATTCAAATTATATCTTAAGGCAGAAGGTTAAGACAAATGTCAAGTTATTTGTAGATATACATATACTAGATATAGATATACTATACTTTTCTACAAGATTAGTTAATTTCTCACTCAGCTAAGATTGGATCCAGCCTAAAATTCTACTTTGATAGTATATGTTCATGATGTCCTTAACCTCTGTCTGTTAAGGGTTGTGTTGTCATCCATAACCCCTGACTGTCAAGAGATGTGTTTTCAGGTGACACAGTTGTCCATGATGCTGGATGCCTTGCTGGAGACAGAGGGCTATGATGCTGATGTTCTGGAGTGTTTCTTCCTGGAGGCTCTGTATTGCTCTCTGGGGGCCTGTCTGTTGGACAAGGGACGGGCCAAATTTGATGACTTCATCAAGAAATTGTCCGGCTTGACCACTGTTCATGATGAGAAAACTCTGGCAGGACCTGGGGAGATTCCAGGTGAGAGGGAAACTGTCTACTCAAAGAACAGAAAGTCATACTCAATGAGTGTTCCTGTATAGATAAGCAGAAGTCCTTTTATCCATAACATAAATGCTTGTGATGTCTGTTCACGCAGTTTACATGCCAACTCTATACGATTTCCATTTTGATGAGACCAAGCAAAAGTGGGATACCTGGAGCTCCCTGGTTACTAGATATGTCCACAGCCCTGACGTGAAGTTCATCGATATCCTAGGTAAACCATGATTGTTTGTTAGCTCAGTAAGTAACATACTATCCACAGGATTGCAAACAGCCCTTCTCCCTCTCCCTCTCTGTCTCTGTCTCAGTCCCTACCGTAGACACAACGAGAGCCAGCTGGCTACTGGAGCAGATGGTTAAGATCAGGAGGCCTGTAATTCTGGTGGGAGAGTCTGGTACCTCCAAGACAGCCACTACTCAGAACTTCCTGAAGAACCTCAACATGGACACTACAGTGAGTTTACAACGGAGAACATGGTAGACACACAGAGCCCATGGAGGTTTCCCAACCAGCAACCTGTTCTCTATATAGGTCCATTTAAACACACGCCATGTATGAAATATGTTTAATGTTGCATCATTCTGCTTCCAGATGATGTTGACCATCAACTTCTCTTCACGTACCACCTCCATGGACCTCCAGAGGAACCTTGAGGCCAGTGTGGAAAAGAGGACCAAGGAGACCTACGGACCTCCCATGGGCAAGAGACTGCTAGTCTTTATGGATGACCTCAATATGCCCCGGGTAGGAACCTGCTTCACCCTGTTTTTCATTCCTCATCCTTCTTCATCCTTTGTCTGTAATGTAGGTTAGCATGGTCATCTGTCTTATCAGGTGGATGAGTATGGAACCCAGCAGCCCATTGCCCTACTGAAGCTTCTGTTGGACCGAGGAGGAATGTACGACAGAGGAAAGGAGCTCAACTACAAAGTATTGAAGGACCTGGGCTTCATTGCAGCCATGGGTAAGGCAGGGGGTGGGAGGAATGAAGTGGACCCCCGCTTCATCTCCCTCTTCACCGTGTTCAACATCCCCTTCCCTGAGGACGAGTCCCTCCATCTCATTTACTCCTCCATCCTCAAGGGACACACCAGGGTGAGACATACTGGCACAGCTTTTAAAATACAGCTATCTCCACTAAAAGAGCATTACTAACTGAGAAACTATATGAAATGACATGACTGAACTCCAACCATTTAAACCGTAGCCATTTGAAGAGTGCATCCAGAACATGTGTGACAAGCTGACCTTCTGCACCCTGGAGCTGTACAAGAACATCATCAAAGACCTGCCGCCCACGCCCTCCAAGTTCCACTACATCTTTAACCTCAGGGACCTGTCGCGGGTCTACAGTGGCCTGGTCCTCACCAACGCTGAGAGGTCTTAAACATTACCCTCAGTTCAATCAAAATAACTTGAGTTAATAAGATGTGAATAACACGCTCATGTTACGTGATGTGTTAAGTCTCTGTTTCCTTCCTGTAGGTTTCTGACAGTCACTCAGTTTGTGCGTGTGTGGAGGAACGAGTGCCTGCGGGTGTTTCATGACCGGCTCATCAATGAGATCGACAAAGCCTTGGTACGTTCATCTGCGCAGTTCCGTTCTGTCTTAATCATTACAGTGACTTCAAATGTTGCAATCATTTCCAATGCGGCTTGTTCCCTGTTGTCCCAGGTCCAGGGCCATATAAAGAACCTGATAGATGAGCACTTCAGGTCAGACCTGGAGTCAGCAATGAGGGACCCCATCCTGTTCGGGGACTACAGGACAGCCGTCAGCGCATCTGAGCCGCGCGTCTATGAGGACATACAGGATTATGACGCTTCTAAAGCCTTGTTCCAGGTACTTTCAAATGGGATTGATTTTTATGTTTCGAATTGTCCTATGTCATCTGTACTAAGCACAATTAAACAGCACCCCTTTTTGGAGGTGTCACTACATTCACTGTTGGTCTAGCCTGGTGCCTTGTCTCTGTGTCTTTACTGACTTGGCCTCATCATGTAGGAGATTCTGGAGGAGTACAATGAGAACAAGACTAGGATGAACCTGGTTCTGTTTGACGACGCCCTGGAGCACCTGACCAGAATGCACCGCATCATAAGGATGGGCCGTGGACACGCCCTGCTGGTGGGGGTGGGCGGCTCCGGCAAGCAGTCCCTCACCAAGCTGGCAGCCTTCACCGCAGGCTGCGAGGTCAGGCACAACATCTGCAGCCCAAAATGACCCCCTCTTCCCTATCTAGTGATTATGCTGCCACTGGTTACCATAACTGAGACTTTTTTTTAAGTGCAAACATTTAAAGTTTATTAACATTATTTTTTTTAAACTTTTGTCTTGTTTCCCCCGCAATTTCATTATATTCAGTTTGTGATTAAGACCCTGCCTGACTGAAAAACCTTCTAGCGGACTTAGAACAGTCGGTTTTTGAGATATGTGCTCTCCAGAGTACATCTGATACTGTTCTGGTTCCTAACACGTTGCTCACTCAACCAAGAAGTCTAGACCATAATTCTTATACCCTGGAGGGAACATGTCCTCTGGTTTTCTACCTTGATTGAGTTCACAGGTGCCCAAGCCAAACACAAGGAGTCACTAGAGCACTACAATGCAAGGCGACTATGTTTGATTACTAACCCCCAAACCTGGGCAGTGCTAACCACTTCATCTGTCCTCCGTGGGACCCCTGGGCTAATCCATAAGCAGGATTGGAACCCTGTCTAGCAATGACACAGCAAACTGCAAGACAGTGAATTTACCGCTGCGCTATTCAGGGCCTTCCACTAATGTCTTTCATTTGAGTCAGCAACGCCCAGAGCAGGCAGGATTCCCTAGAAGTATAGGTTAAACTGAAAACTAGAGAGTTATTGAGGCTTATTTTGGTCATTTGTTTCTGAGATTTATAAAAGTGTGCTTTCAAATATGTACGTTTGTGGCTTCTAGGCATACAAATGAAGGGTATTTCTCAATAAATTTCAAAGGAGGTCTACTTGTGGCTGCAACTAAATCAGATTGTGAACTGCTTCTGAAAGGCTGTTGTCAGGGTGATGAGCACAGAGAGGTAGCAAACTACAGAGCAAAGGCTCAGCTTATTTTGGTTCTATGAAGAACCGGTGTCCATCACAGCATCCAATTTTCAAATGCAATTATTCATTCTTGCACCATTAATTAATTTTTGATGCATTTTTGTCTCTCTTATGCCTCATATTCAAATGCAGTTATTCATTCTTGCACCATGAATCAATTTATTTTTGATACATTTTTGTCTCTCTTATGCCTTATGCAGCTTGATCTGTTTTTCTCTGTGCACATGAAAATAAGCTGTTGCCCAGAGCACTGAGCCACACAACCGCAAATGCCTCGTACCAGTGATCTGCTGCAGAACTCATTGTTGCCAGCTGTTAGAACAAACGATTAAATTAAACAAGTCAATCAAGTCAGTCGTTCATGAACTGCACGTCTCTGCTAATAGTAAATAGTAATTGGCCACTAGAAATAAACCTTGCGAAGTTGACTGATAGTGACTGTAAATGACTCGCCAGGTGTTCGAAATTACACTGAGCAGAGGCTACTCAGAGAGCAACTTCCGTGAGGACCTGAAGATCCTGTATCTAAAGCTGGGAATAGAGAACAAAAAGATGGTGTTCCTCTTCACTGATGCCCATGTGGCTGAGGAGGGCTTCTTGGAACTCATCAACAACATGCTCACCTCAGGTAATAAAGCTCCCTGCATTCCAATGGGCACACTAATCCCTAGTGCACTAGTTCTGTCCAGGGCCCTTAGGGCTCTACTGTCTGGAGAACAGGGTACCATGGGGACAATACCGTTACCTCTCCAGCTGTAGTCTGACTAACCCTCTGTGTGGACAGGCATGGTCCCAGCCCTTTTCCCAGATGACGAGAAGGAGTCTGTCCTGAACCAGCTCCGCGATGAGGCCGTGAAGATGGGCTCCGGCCCGTCCAAGGAGAGTGTTTGGCACTATTTTGTCAACAAGAGTGCCGACAACCTTCACATTGTCTTGGGCATGTCCCCTGTGGGAGACACTCTGAGGACACGCTGCAGGAACTTCCCAGGTCCACAGCCCTTCACTGCGTCCCCCTTAACTCTGTCTGTTGTGTGAAGAGGCCTCCGTTTGTAACTGTTCCTGATCCGGTTTATGTCCCAGGGCTGGTGAACAACACTGGGATCGACTGGTTCCTGCCATGGCCTCCTCAGGCTCTACACGCTGTGGCCCAGTCCTTCCTGGGTATGGAGTCACACATTCATCACATTACTGTGGCCTCCAATGGAACATTTAGATGAACTTGTTCCTGCACTGTGCTTGTGTAAGTGTTGTAGCGGTGCTACTGAACCCATCCATGTCCTGGCCCAGGTCAAAGCCCAATGATCCCGGAGAGGCACTTGGCAGACGTCATCGCTCACGTGTGCATGGTCCATGGATCGGTAGGCGACTTCAGCAAGATGTTCCTCCAACAGCTCAGACGCAGCAACTACGTCACCCCCAAGAATTACCTGGATTTCATCAGCACCTACGCCAAGCTGCTGGAGGACAAGGACCAGTACATCCTGGGTGAGGGAGCGCAGATTGGGCCAGATATCAAGCCTAGTGAGTGTGTGGATGTGGCAGTAACGTTGTCTCCCTCTGTCCCTGGTGTTCTGTCCCAGCTCAGTGTAAACGTCTGGAGGGTGGCTTGGATAAACTGGAGGAGGCCAGTGTGCAATTGGCTGAGCTCAACATCAAGCTGGCAGAGCAGAAGGTCGTTCTAGCTGAGAAATCGTCTGCCTGTGAGATCCTACTGCAGGAGATTGCCACCAACACCACTGTGGGTCAGTACAGGACCAACATAAACACCACCCAATCCAGAGGGTGTTGTCTTTGTGATGATATTAAACATGTGTCCTGACACTCTATGATCACTAAAGATCCCATTGTATTGATTGTAAGAGTTGGGGTGTTGACCCTGGTATCATGGCCAAATTTCCCATCTTGCCCTAAAACCTGAAAGGCTGCCTAATCATCCATTGACTTTAATTGTCTCTAATGCCCTGTCCACCCCTGTAACTATTCCCCTGGTCATTGCTGTAAATGAGAACTTTTTCTCAGTCAACCTGCCTGGTAAAATAATGGTGAACTAAAAAATAAATGAAATGTTAATTATCATAGCTCACAGGGCAGTGAACTCTGTCTATCTAACTCTATCTCTTGCATAGCTGAAGAGAAGAAGAAGCTGGCAGAGGACAAAGCCAAGGAGATCGAGGAGCAGAACAAAGTGATTGCTGTGGAGAAGAGCGATGCTGAGAGCTCATTGGCTGAGGCCCTGCCTGCTCTGGAGGCAGCACGCATCGCCCTGCAGGGCCTGGATAAGTCTGACGTCACTGAGATCAGGTGCCCCTCCCTGGATCACCCAGTTTCTGCTCTGCTCCACAGCCCCCCCAGTCCGACAAGTTAGAGTATGATCCCTAATGACGCTGTATTCACTATGTAGTGAATACGTTTGACTGCATGCATTATATAGGGAATAGTGGCAGTTGGGAGACCCTCACATCAGAAAGATCAGACGAAGTATCAGGAGCCTGGTTCTGATGGAGTGTCAGGGTTGTCGTCTGCACTACTGGAAAATAGGAACATGTTGTCATTGGAAAATTACTCATGGTGATTTTGGGAAATGTTTTTTGGATGTTGATTAATGGAACAAGTTGCTCAATTGCTGTGAACAGCACATAGCAGAGCTTCAAAAGCAGGACTAAGCACACCTGGCCTAGACAAGTAACCTCCTAGACTGAAGAGGCAGTTGTGATTAGACACAAATCAATAAATC
>JACXGI010012535.1:0-22537 GCA_016801175.1 Esox masquinongy | reverse complement strand
AGTTACCGGGAATGTAACTCCGGTTATATGAGTGGAGCGGAGCCCCCTAGACCTGTTGCCCTGCCGTCCCACGAGTTATGCTGAATAATCTCGGGAGGACGTTCTCTGGGCTCACGGGTCATATATAGGGGCAGGCGTGCCCTGATTGGCTGACGCATCTTGCATAATGAGTTTTCAGTACGGCCGCGGACGCGGCCAGTGTAAACCACTAGGAGCTAAAGCCCCTCTAGGGGGCTCCGCTCCACTCATATAACCGGAGTTACATTCCCGGTAACTAACGATTGAGATTAAGACGGATCAGAATAAAAATATAGTGTTCGATTGGGTTAAAGTGATTGTTAAACTCCACTTTCGACTGGTACAATCTTCTTTACATATTTAAAGATGTTACACAATCCACACCTTGACCCTAACCGGTACATATCTTATTATGTTGATCAAGTAGGGAACGGACTCCCTGGTTATTGTGGCACCCGTACTATGTATGGTTCAGGGGTTGGCGGTATATTTCGTGATCTGTTTAGAATGGTTTTACCACTAATGAAGAGAGGCTTTAGTATAGCTAAGCCACATCTGAAACATGCCACGAAAAATATTGTGGGTGAAGTTATATCGAACGTTATGAGTAAACGTACAGCATCAGATCCCGAACAACAAAGAGGATCCGGTGGACTCATGATGTTGGTTTGCAGAACTAAAAAGAGACCCCCTGGTGTGCGGGTGCCTCCCCCTAAAAAGCCAAGGTCTGCGGTTAAAATAAAATCAGTAAGTCTGAAGCGGCGCAAAGGCAGGTGGTCTGCAAAAGGAATAGGTGAAAGTATTTTCTAAAAAAATAAATGGCTCTTTTACATCGAATGTCAGCTGAAGCAATAAAAACGGAGCTCGACCTTTTTTCGGCACTCATGACTCAATTTTCTATAGACGGTGCAAATTATGTCGAGATCATGCCGATCTCGGCCCTTACAGAGAACAGCCCCATAGAATTCTTTATCTCTGGTCACGGTGGGCAATACTTGGACCTGAATAACACTCTGCTAAACGTCAGCATCAGAGTGACCAAGAAAGATGGCGGTAATATTCCAGCTGATGCCAAGGTGGCTCTCATTAATTATCCTCTGGCTACCATCTTTTCACAAGTGGACGTGACATTAGGAGATCGACTCATCAGTCAAAGCAGCTCTACCTACCCCTACCGGGCAATAATGGAATGTTTACTAAATTACTCTGTAGACACATTAAATAAACAATTTGCAGCCGGCTTGTTTAACAAAGATACAGGAGGCGGTATGGAGTCCGTCGACCCCGCAGCCGTTCCACCGGCTGCAAATAGAGGGCTGATAGCTCGATCCGGTTACACTAGAAATTCCTAAAGAGTGGATCTTTTGGGAGCAGTACATCACAAGATTTTCTTTCAAGAGCGTTTACTCCTAAATGCCGTTGATTTAAGAATAAAGTTATCAAGAGCAAAAGATGAATTTTGTCTGATGGCTGCAGTCGACGGAGATTTTGGCTTAAAAGTGCTGAGTGCCTCGCTGTTTGTGAAAAAAGTTTCTGTATCTCCAGCCGTTCGTTTAGGCCATTCTCAGGCCTTAATGAAAGGAAATGCCCTTTACCCCATTCAAAGAATTACCATGAAAACATTCACCATACCCAGAGGCTCTAGAATTTCCAGTCAGGACAACCTGTTTTTGGGGTCGCTACCCCGCTACATTGTTATCGGACTGGTTGATCACAAAGCCTGCACCGGCAGTTTTGATAAAAAACCCCTTCAATTTCCGTCATTTCAACGCAGAGTATGTAGCCCTCTGTCAGGACGGATGTCAAATTCCCGCTAAGGGCTTCCAGCCGAAATTCAACAACGGTCAATGTGTTAGAGAATTTTATAATCTATACCTGGCTACGGGGAGACATTTAAAAGATCTGGCTTTGCCCGTTGAGAGAAAAGATTACGCATCTGGCTATGCCCTGTTCGCTTTCAACTTATCCCCTGATGATGACAACACAGGAAACCTTTCACCGGTCTCCACAGGCAGCCTGCGACTGGAAATGAGCTTCCAGGAACCCTTAGACCGTACAGCTACTATGATCGTGTACGCATGCTCCGATTCCATCTTGGAAGTAAACTCCCGAAGACAAGTCCTGGTGGATTATTAATTAAAACAAGGATAAACACCCAAGAGATTGAGAGTTTTATGCAACAAATGGTCGGAAAGCAGTTCCGCGGAGTATGGGCTTGTGACGAATTACCTAAGGATACTTGTAGTAATAGACACGCTATGTTCATTGTTAATACCCATCCTAAAAACATTCCTGGGAAACACTGGCTCACCGTGACTTTAGAAGAGGAAGAAGGCAGAAAAATCACAACTTTTTTCGATTCCTACGGGTTTCCACCGGGATTTTCTCATTTTCCCAAATCAATAAAACAATTTTTAATCAGAAATGGATTCAAGATATATTACAGCACTAAACAAGTACAGGATGCATTTTCTACAACTTGTGGTCACCATTTTATTTTCTATCTCTGTCAAAGAGCCAGAGGGCTTTCATATGAAGATGTTATATCACAATATAGTGATGATTTAAGAAGTAATGATGCCATGGTAGATTGTTTTGTTAGAAAATCTCTAAAGGGTTTAAATGTACTCCCTTTAAAACCTTATACGCAGTGTGCATGTTCAAGACAAATGTTTAAAGAATGCCATAAATGCTACGTTTTTTTTTTGTCAAATGTATTTTTATTGAAATAAAAATCACATTACACTACAATTATCGATTGTGTATTTATTCAGAAAATTGTAACCAGTCTTTGGTATTCAGTCTTTCAAATGAGTGTCTTTTGGAGGGAACCAATTTTAAATTCTGTATCTGTTGATGAATTTTATAATTAGCCACACCTGCCAGAGGTAAATTGAGATCAGCCATGGTCTCAAGAAAATGGGTCCATCCTAGAGGTCTTCTGTCTTTGGATATCTTGTGTGAGGCAGTTACATTTTTGATCAAGTCCATCATATTAGAGCCTCTTAAAATTTTACCATTACTGATGAATTCACCCTTGTCATTCCAGCCAGCTCTTCCTTTTGAACCCTTTATTTTATTCATAATGTATACAACATTTTTTCGGCTATGTGCCGGAGTATGCTCGAGCATGTCACTCATAACAGCATCCTCATCTATGGTGTGATCCTGTAAGCTCCCTGGAACAAGAGGTCCTGTAGCCGCTGTTTCCGGTAGGGAGAGGGTCAAGTGTCCCGTGTTATTTTCATCTTGTTTCAACAAAGACAAATACCTTTGTAAGAGTTGAGAGTATTTCTTTGCCTTTTCATAAGGGTTCATTCCATTCATGTTCAATACATCCTTCATATCCGCATCCAGATCCCTTTCAGTCGTTTGTCTAACAGTTTCAGGACCTTGTTGCTTAAGTTTATCCAACTGATGCTGAGGCACTAAATACATTTTGGTAGACATTAGCTCCCACTCCTGGGGGCGATCAGGTTACTGAGGAAAGGGAGGGCTACGCTTAGTAGGGGTAGGAGGAAACTGCCCGTCTGCTGTATGGCACGCCTCTTTTTTTTAATACTGGTCCTTTTATCTGCAAATAGCTTGATCACTGCCTTTTGCCTCTTTAGTTTTTTTAATTGTTCCTGGCTGAGTGGGATGCGCCCTTTGAGAACATTCAAAGCAATCTCGCAGAGGGCCAAAATAAGATCTGAAGAACAATGGACCAAGGCAGACTTGCGTTCTTTAGGGTTGGCTACGACTAGGGCTCTCAAGAAGGGCAAATGTCTTTTTAAACGTGCAGACATGTTTACTTTTTCTTTGGGACGTAAATTGTTGGCCACTCCCATGGGAACAAACCTGTTCTGAGTCTTAAATGTTCTGGTGTAGAAGCTTTAATGTCTACCAGCAAATAGGAAAATGCTTCTTTTGTTGCGTCTTCGTAACTTTCTGTGAAATATGCTCGTCTCCCCAGATACATTTGCTGAGCCAAAGTGTTAATCTGCAGCTTGTCTCTAGGATTTTTAAACAAAACCATGTAATTGGAGTTCAAGCTAATGGTACGGCTATTTTTACCCTGGTGAAACACATTTTGTACCAAATAGAGCACAGATAAGTTTCGATGATGAGTATTATTGAGTAAAAGCTCTGGCAATTTCAGGATGTTCACTAACTGCAAACAGCATATCATCCAAAACCAAAAGATTATTTCTGTTAGGAGGAAACAGTTGATCATCATTCAATGATTCAGGGATTCCTTCAACAAAGTTTATTTTTATTTTCTTCAACATTTCATCATACATTGGTTGATAGCAGCTGTAACACCACACAATATTGTCAAAGTTCTGAGTTAATACATGTTCAGAATTTTCTAAAATATTTTTCGCAAAATAAGTTTTCCCACTATTGGAAGGTCCAACGACCAGAGCTGAGAAAGGTAAATGCAATCTTGAATCAAAACCTTCTACAAATTCCATCTTATCTAATCAGAAGCCGAATGGTAATGTGGTACCGTCTGGTAAAAGTACTCTCTTGTCATACACCACCCTGAACGTTTTGATGAGTGATGCATTGCGCAGATGGAAATATTTTTTTATTCCTGACAATTCTTTTTTAAGATGTAAATATTTCTTTACTAGTTTTGTCTTTTATGAAACCCTCGACCAAACATGTGAGTGATTCCAGGTTTACCTTTGGGGCATTTTCATAGTTTTGTGTGATGCCTTTGACCTTCAAGACTACGCGATTGTTTTTAGTCCTAAACCCATAACTCTTGGGACCACACGATGACCATTCTGTGATATAATCACCGTCTTCAAGTTCATTTGTTAAACCTCCCAAAAAATTGCTCAGAGGGGGCTTCCATTCACCCGGCTTGCTCACATAAACCACAGAATCTGTGTCGTGGTATAGAACTCTCCTCCGTAGCTGTTCCATAAGATTGTACAATTCAAGACGACCATAAGCTGTCATGAAAGCTGCATTGATTACATTGACATTTCCGGGACATCTAAGGTAATTCTTTTTATGCTGCCACTGTACCAGAGCAACCTCCTGATTCAAAAATGAAAAATGAGAAATTTCAAAACGGTTTGAAAAAATGAACTCTGTAAATTGCTGGGCTTCTTTAACAATGGATGTTGTCAGCATATTGCTTCTCTGAGCATACTTTCCCCACAAATTGTTCAAAAAAAGTTTTGAAACACTTCTCTTAGCCTTATTGGCTTTAATTTTTTCAGGATCCAAACGTATGCCCTCTTTGTCATAATAATCCTGAATGTACTTGTCTTTGCTCTCTTGATCGGTGGCTGATGTAGGATAACCCGAAGCCATCTGTTTGCCTCTCAAGAAAGTGTTGATATACTCTTTAAAAAGAGTATCAGATTTTCTGGCAAAGTTCCATACTTCATAGATTTTTGCCACAATGTAATCTTTCTCTAGAGCTTTATTAAACTCCTCAGTAACCCATACACCTGTCAGAGCTCTCTCTTCATCAGAATGATCACAGGGATGTTGCTGATTATTGTTGTCACTGCATGTGCGACAAAGAGAAAAGAAAAGTTTCCCATTAGGCCCACGGGTTGGTAACACTGGAAGAAACAAACCTCGAGGAGGGTAAACTGTTGCCTTAATCAGACCGAAATAGTTTTGGGGCAAGTCAAAGTCACTATGAATGATTTCAGGATGGCCCAGAGGAAAGTGGTATTTGCTCATGACATGAGGATAAAGGGATGTAAAGTCAATGTACTCTATTGTTTCATCCTCTTGGGCTAAATGCCTTAAAGTCAAAGCATTGGTGCGACCACCAAATAATGCATCTCTAGGTTCCAGGGGTTCTGGCATGCCAAAATTATCCATAAAAGCTCAAACCTGAGGGTCAGACCTTTTCAAGTGAGCCCACTCGTGTTCCCACAAAACAACCACTTTCAGACCATAATCAACCTGTAAGGATTTCTGTTTGTCTTGGAACTCTAGATACATGTCACCAAAGCTCTTTTGGGTTAAAGCACACATTTCCTGTGGCAAAAAGCAGAATGTACATTCATGTAAGAAACAACCGTTGTACTCAAAAGCTGTCTCGACACATAGCCGTCTACATGATAAGGTCCAAACTTTTTTTCACCCCCCTTCTAGGCATGCTGAATAAAGATGTTTTTTTTCTCAGTCAGGTACTCCAACCATTGGATGGAACCACTACAATATGATTTGTACTGCCTCCTATAGTTATCGGGAGAGAATGGCTATAGATTCCTCTGTCATAAAATGAGTACGATAGGTTTTCATACAAGCCGATGCAATAGTTACACAACTCAAGGGATCAACGCCTGCGTCATTGATTACTTCCTCTCTGAACTTGAGACAACCTTCACGCAAGATAGCCACATCATTGTCACAATACATTTCCATCTCTTTATGAAAATCGAAGGTCTTATGATGGACTGTCTCATACCACGTCATAAACTTCTCTCTCTCTGACTGTCATTTGATCAGCTCCATACATTTCAGGACCGGGGTAAGGACCGGTGTAATTGAGATTCTCCTCAGAGCTGAAAAAATGCGGAAACCAACCTTTAACAGCTGTTTCAAAACCGAGAGCATCGGGCATTTGAGAGAGTTTCATAGGAAGAAAGCTAAGACTGTCAATATAGCGTTGATCAAATGCGTGATCTATAAAGCACAATACCTTGCTTCCTTGTGTTATAAGAGTGGGAGTTACGCCTTGCACTATCAAGGGGTTTAAAAGAAGGTAGGAGTCATAACCTCTTGAATTATGAGCTATGAAAGTGTACTTTCTATATTTGTTTTTCCGAAAGTGTTTTAAAAAGATCATAGCACAATTCTGTCCCTTAGCCGTCCACTTTTTACCTTCAAAGGTCATGCTAGACACAAATATAGATATATCCAAACCTGTTGAGTCATTCTGTCGGGTTTCAAAGTCATAAAAGACAATTTTTTCCGAGGGCTTCTCTTCATTCAAAGATGAAGATAACTTTCGTGGACCTTTTCAAATACACCAACGTCATCCAAAAACCCTTTACATATTGGACAACGTTTTCTGCTACATTTGTGTGGTTCAGGGTTATACATTTTTAGATTATAATTGACATGGCATAAGGGGCATCTCTTATTGATATCACACCAGCTGCCAGCTGTACGGTTACAGTCATAACACTTTGTGAGCTGCAGGGGCTGATATGGGCAGTTCGCATCAATGCATACTGCACAGTTATACTGACAGGAGTGCCCTCCTAATCACGTAAAGCCTGTATGACATGACCGGCAGATGTAGGCTACACCCAAGAATGCCGTAATGTTCTTAATACCATAATAATGATTGTCTTGTACAAACAAATACAGCATTTGTGGATGAGGCTGTAACGTGTTTTGGAATTTCAAGATGGCCGAATCATGCCTACTATGATAGAGAACCACCACTTTGATGTCGAGTAAGCTTTCAAATTTACCTATATCAGAAAACGCTACATTTTCATAAATGGACAAACCCACTGCTCTCTGAAATTCAGTAGCTATCTTTACTCCTTCTATATCACTTATATTGGGATTTAATAAATGCGCAAGACAAATGGCAAAACATAATTTGTTGTCAGCATTCTGAGGAATAATAAAATATTCCTTTTTTGTTGTTAATTATTTAGGATTTCAAAAGAGTTTCAGCCTTCCTCCTAGGGCAACCCGCACCCTGAGGAGTTCTCAATATTTGCACAATCAGTTCTAGGGTATTATCGGCTAATATTGATAAATTGGACTGTACAAGCCTTTCAATCATATCCAGAAATTGATTCAAGTTTGCATCACCATTCTCCATAATATAGGATGCATTGTTTCGTATAGAATCACCCCTAATTTCTAATTGCAATACATCTCTAGGCTCGGCGTAGGATGTAGCTCTTTCTAACAGTTCGGTTAAAGTGGTTAACACATTGACATAGAACGCTGAATAATCATACATTTCATTCATGTGAGCAAAATTAAAACGCTGTCGGATTTCAATGTTGCTGTATTTATTACGATAAACAATAGTCACATTTCTATCAACACCTCTACCCTGTTGATTCGCACCTGAATGGGAGGCCTGTGGTTCTAAAGGAGTTGATGGTTCAGGATTTAACTCTGTAATTTGAACACTTGAATGAGAAGCCTGTGTTTCTAAAGGAGTTGATGGTGTCATGTGAGAAGCTGGTTCAGGATTTAATTCTTTTATTTGTCTAATCAGAGCATCATAGTCAGGGTTTATGTGTAATGCTTCTGGACTCGAAGCTGTGATTAATTCATCATAGTTTGTGTAATGCTTCTGGACTCGAAGCAGGTGGCTCTGGGATTAACTCATTCATTTGTTCAAACAGCACTGAATAATCAATGTCTGATGGTTCTATATCTAAATGTTGTGATGGTGTTATGTTAGAAGTAGGATTTAATGGTCTAATTTGATCTATCAATGTCTTATAATCGGGTTTTGGATCTGGCGGTGGATCCATTTTTCAGATGTTTACCTATGAGCCTTGGAAGCTTGTTTTTCCAGAAAGCTTTATCTTGACGCTGTTGACAGCTTAATAGATCAAGTATATGTGTGTGTAACTGATCTTCCCTAGCTTTTACAAGCCTTGCAAGCTCTTTTCTGAAAAACAATTGTGGATCTTCTTCGTCTTCACTATTAGAACTCTCAAACAATGATTCACGAGGTGGGGTTATAGAAGCAACAACATCATTACTACTTGCGCTCGTCAACCCGTCTTGTCTCAAACCGTCTTGTCTCAAATCGTCTTGCTCTGGAGGATGTGGGGCAAGTTGATCAGCACCTCCATCTTGCGGATCTTCGGAGCGTGATACATCTACGTTGTCTGAAAGGATTAAATAGACCTAATTAGAAAAATGTATAATATGTTTTACAATATAACGTTTAAGATAATACTTACCATTTCTTACAGCTTGAGCGCTAGGTAGAAACCGATCCAGGGTTTGTTGATGGCAATTTTGCAGAGAAACAGTTTTGCTGTTTTTATTCTGTGCAGGGTTCAGGAGAACTTTGGGTAAATCTCTGTACGCCTCGTCAGAATCTGTAATTACAATTTTTTTAAAACGATAAATGAAGCGTATGTAAAATAATGATTTATTTTTTATAGAATTCTTACTGTAAGTAGCAACTTCTTGCAGATATCCTGGATCAGACCAAGAGCCTGGTGAATAACTTCGATGCACTTGCGCTGAAATCTGTATCTGATTGTTTAATAACTTCGGAGAAGAAGGAATAGTCGGAGCGTAGAGTTCTTGTGAATTGTCATGAAAAATGGGATTTGTACAGAAGGGGAGTAGCTCGTCAGTTCCATATTCGCCATTAAATTCCTCTATACGCCTGGAAACAACTTTATGTGAGGGCAGGTTCCATGGTCTATACAACGATCTTGATTCCGGTGGCAGAGTGTCAGCTATAAAAACAACATTACAGTATTAAAATCAATAAATGAATTAAATCTCACCAATAACATATCCTGATGGAGAAGAACTGCACAGAGCTTCGACCTCTTCTTCAGGCCTTGATTCCGTTAGGTCGATGACTTCCAATAGAAACTGATCAAACGACATGTCGAAAATCCTAAGAGTTTAGAAGCTCGTTTAAGGGGCTTTCATCATCATCTTAGTTAAATATAATGTTACATTAGCATCATATCTTACCTTTTAACGTGTTGAGAGAGCAAAATCTTTTTTGAATTGGTGAGAGTTTTTTCTTGAGAGACGTTTTCTTGGATTCTTCAATGAATGACTGAACGGTAAAGAGAGAATAATGAAACTCTATAACTGTTTTTTGGGGATCGGTTTACCAAACTATTTTATTGCTTTTTGACATTGGGTCATTAGGGTCAAGAGATGTCCGGTCAGTTTTGAGAGAGATGTGCGCAGGTGTCAAGCTTTTCATTTTAAATATCCCAAGGTTTTAAATTAACTAATCTGTTATTGAAATGGCCCCAGCGTTTTAAATTCTCTCTTTCCCTAAAAAAGTTGTGAATATTGTAAAGCATGTGGTAAATAACGGTCCAGTCGTACACGAGGAAGCTAAATATCTCTATAAAATAATTCTCTTTGTTTGCTACGTCACCATAAACGGGACAGTCAACTATAACCGTGGCATTAGTAGTTTTGTAAACTGTACAACCATATATTGAGATCCTAACTTTAGTATCCTGACTTTCAGATGCCACTCTTATAGCTCTCAACACTTTTCCGTTTACTTCAAACTCCGTAGCAAAGTCTGGACCTCTATTGACTATGCTAAACACGTTTTTACACATATTATACCACTCGTATAAACCGATCAAGGGTTTAAATGCACCCTGTTTTAAAGTGCTACCGCCTCCAGAATCTGTATGTATGGGTTCTTTCTTAGTAGAATACATCTGTAATAGTGAATTGATTGGATCGTAAATATATTTTAAGTTATTATCACTAGTTTTGATCTCGCTCTCTAAATTCTCCAGTAGTCTATGAATGAGCCTTTCAACGTCTGAACCTGTATACCCTGGTAATTTCGGGCAGAATGCATCGTTTGTTCTAGCTGACATATTTTAGGTCCGTTCAAATACAGAACCTCTTCCAAGTAACAAGTATTATTGATCAAAGAGCTTGTAACACTCCTCCGGGGAGGAGCTATATCCGGATCCATCCCTAAACAGCAGCTGTCATGGACACCATAGGAAGACAACGCCCCTTGGGATTTATTTATTTGCAATCTCAGGAACTTCCACTGATCACTACATATGACACAGGTTACTTTGTCATGCTGATCCGTCAAATGCTTAAACGGGGGTATTTGAGTTCTATACACATTAAGAAAACGCTTCTTTCCTCCGTTCTGCGGCCTAATTCGTAAGTCTAGGTTGTCACGGGTGTATCACTAAGCACAGACGCCATCTTGAGTCTTATACAGAGTAAAAAACGATTTCAACTACAAACCATGAGAAGTCTAGCTCTTATTTATTGGTAACTCTCAGAGAATGAAGCCCCGGAAAAACCTGCTCAACCCCCACCCTTGCATCTCAAGAAACCCTATACCCTCTCCTCCCAGAGAAGGAAACCCCTGAAAAACAACTGTACAAATATTACCACCCCCCAGACCGTTCATATAATCTTTTACTCATAACCCTTTTTGACCTACCCCTCTCATACCACAGAATCACCTGCTCTAACCCTCCCTCTCTAACCGGAAAAACACAACTGTTAACAACCCGGGCATAAATTAACAACCATTAAAACATCTTTTTCATAATCCTTTTGACCTAACCCCTCTCATCTTTTTTAGCCGAAAAACTTTATTTTTCTTTCGGTCACAGGCATCATTGTTAATGGTCCTTTTCGTTCTTGATGGTGTCCTATTCGCGCCATGGTATTTAAACATGAACGCATCATGCCAGAGGCTGCAGTCCTCTTTCTGTTGTATTTTGTACAACTGGACGGCATTATATTTTACTTGTACAAGTCACAGTATGATCGCAGAAAACACAATATCGCATTATGATCTCGCACGAATAACAATGTTAAACTTCTACACACTACTCTGCTAGTGCGGACTCTCTCATTATAGCCCGAAGAGAGGTTCACCCATGTAATAACATTACATAGCCTAGACACGGGAGTTTCTAGGTCTTAACTCGTACGAATAACAATGAAGCTTCTACACCAGTCAACGTCCTGCTCAGCCAAAACGGACTGTCCATGCCCCCAGACAGGACTGGAAACCCGTGCTACTGGCTGAGTGGATGTCATAGTATTTAGTATTTGATTTCACCAGCTGGCTGACTGGCTACCAAAGTAAAACAAGAGTTTATTTGGTAGCAAAAAGGTAAATTGCAGTGTACAAAATGAATCAGGTCTTTGCGGTAATGTATGTTTTGTAATGCTGTATTCCACAAATTATTTTTTTTAAACTTAGTAATTTAAGTGACGACTAGTATGTGACCCACCCTATGTGACGTAGAGTCCTTAAAATTGGTCAGTCTCCTCACAAGGAACTTTTTTGCCAATGGGACTCAAAGTCCGCCATATTGGATTTTCCGCCATTTTGGATTTTGTGAAAATCACTTGAAAAAGCTACTCCTATCATACCAAATGACCAGTCTTCACATAGCTGGATATTTGGTATCTATGGACCAAGCTCTCTCAAGTCAAGCCGGTTCTTTGAGAAACATGGCTGCCATTGACCAATAAACATTAATGTGGCCTGGCCTAATACATAAATGCATATAAATAAGACATGGATATTCATATTGCAAAATATGCATTGGTACACATTTTCAAAACAATCTCAAGAATCAAGATATGCAGGCACGTTCAGCTCGACCATACAGGGGCGCTTTAAAATGCAAATGTTTATAATGGTTGATATCTCTTGATCCGTTTGATGATATATCGCGCACATCCTGAGGGAGATGAATCTAGCTAAACCGTTCTAATTCGTGAAGCTTTGCCCATAGGGGCTTCGCTCCTATTGGTTTACCCCTCTGCTAATAGGCAGGCACTGAAAATTTAAAAATGCAAATTACCACTCTCGTGGTCACCTGTCCTGTGGCTATATCAGAGACATGCACACCCTGCTCAGTCTCCCTTTTTTCTTCACAAGAAAGGTTTAAGTATGCAGTCTACGGTGATTTGTACTAAGCCAAGGATGGCTTCATCATCTTCGACCGCTGAAGCGGTCCCGGCGCCCCGGCCGCCGTAGCGAGCTCGACGATACGGTCGACGCACATACACTCTGCTGTGTGTGTTTGGCACCGCTACATGCTCGCGACGGCGCCATCGAGGAGCTTGTGTGCACCGCCTGCACCGTCCTCCCTTTACAGGTGAGGATGGACTGCGCATTCTGATGCCAGTGCCCATGCCGGAGGAGGGGGACAACCTTTTTGAGGCCGCACGTTGGACGCTGTCTCGTTAAGAACAGTAGCACTACAATCTTCAGTTAGCCACGTTTTAGTGAGAAACATAAAATCTAGGTTGTAGGATATTATAACATCTATAACATATAACGTATTACAACACCCAAATGGCCCTGATCAAAGGTTTGCATTCGCTTTAATGTTTGGCCTTACAGAGGTGGGACCAAGTCATTGTTTTCAAGTCACAAGTCACATTTGGCTGCAACAGTAAGACTTCTGATTTTCATGTTGCCTTCAAAAATAAAGGTGTGCAGAGTGCCTATAGTTTTAGTTTGTATTGTGTAGGCTACATTTTCAAAGGTAAAAACTATGTGGGAGAAATTGAGGAAAAATTTCTATTTACATAATACTTTATACAAGTTAAAGAATATTATAAGGTGGAGTACACTGAGAAATGTTTAGAGCTTAAGTTAATGTAGAGAACATTATCTAATATAAAAAATCCTATTTTGATATTCTTTTTGTTAATTTGCTTGTGCTCATTTTCTTTGGAGAGGGATTGTGTAATACATCCAACCATACTATATTTTTCATCCCCCCACTGTAATGTACAAGAGATACTTTTTGTGGAAAAACGCTTTTGTGGAAACCTCACCACTGTCACTGACGAGCCTGCATGACATGGACAGAAGCATTAATTTGACATTCAAACCCGTTGGGGGGGCTATCTGGACGCCCATCTAGCCCCCTTGGGTTTCCACAAAAGCATTTTTGTGGAAAAAAAAGACGAGTTTTTACCTTTGAAAATGTAGCATACACAATACAAACTAAAACTATAGACACTCTGCAGACCTGTATTTTTAAGGCAACATGAAAATCAGTCTTATTGTTGCAGCCAAATGTGACTTGTGACTTGAAAACAATGACTTGGTCCCACCTCTACAGATACACAAGCTGACACACACAGGTGAAAATGACAAATAAGGATTAATTACCCACACGTGTGGCTTTTTAAATTGCAATTAGTGTCTGTGTATAAATAGACATAGTGGAAGAGCTACAGTGGTGCTCAAAAGTTTGAATAAGTTTGCATACCACATGTCAATGCGATAGATGAGGCTGTAGTATTTTTCTGCAAGCCAGATAATGTCATTCTAGGTAGTCTACAACCAATTGTTTTATAGTGCTATGGATTTATGAAACAAGGCAACTAATTTAACAATGTATTTCGTTTCATATTGTTTACCTAGGAAGAGATAAATGAAGACTAAGGTGAGGACACTTGCTTACAGGTGTATGCAGAGGAACGGGTCATTGACTGCTATGGTAAGCTCAAACTCGTAGCAGATTAGGATATTGATAAATGGTGCCATAAAGGTTTGGGCTGATTCATACTATTAGGCCTACTTTTTTTTAAATCTCTCTTGGAAACTGTGGGCCTGGAGTTACTTACTAGACTGGACAATGTGCTATTGAGGCTGCAGGAAGGGCTATCCCATCCTCACAGGACAAACCATCATAATTCAGTCAAGCACAATAATATAAGACAGGGCAACAGGACAAAAATGCATGCCCGTGCTAGGATCAGGTGTAGCTGCCTAAATTCCCGTCTCCGGATCGCACATTCCCCCTGGTGATGGGTTTCGAGGCCCTGCATGGCCGACTGTCTGCACTTCATCCGTCTCCCTAGCCTCTTTCTTATTGTCCTGGCAATAAAAGAATATAAAATACCTCCAAACATCTTCACTGCCTAATATGCTGTTGTTCCTCCGTTTATCGCCAAAGCAGTACTGCCACGCGAAGGCATGGACTCTACAAGACCCCTGAAGGTGACCTGTGGTATCTGGCACAAAGACATTAGCAGCAGATCCTTCAAGTCCTGTAAGTTGCAAGGTGGATTTGCCGTGGATCGGACTTGTCCAGCACATCCCACAGATGCTCAATTGGATTGAGATCTGGGGAATTTGGAGGCCAGGGCAACACCTTGAACTCTTTATCATGTTCCTCCAAACCATTCCCGAACAATGTGTGCAGTGTGGCATATCCTACTGAAAGAGGCCACTGCCATCAGGGAATACCATTGCCATGAAGGGGTGTACCTGATTTGGTAGGTGGCACATGTCAAACTGACATCCACATGAATGCCTGGACCCAGGATTTCCCAGCAGAACATTGCCAAGCGCATCACACTCCCTCCACCGGCTTATCGTCTTCCCACAATGCATCCTGGTGCCATCACTGCCCCAGGGAAATGACACACACGTACGTGTGATGTAAAAGAATATGAGACTTATCGAACGAGACAACCTTCTTCCACTGCTCCAGGGTCCAGTTCTCACGCTCACATGCTCATTGTAGGCGCTTTCGACAGTGGACATGGGTCATTAGGGGCACTCTGACCGGTCTGTGGCTGTGCAGCCCTAAACTGCATCTAAATGTAGCCAATGTAAATCTAAATAGGTCTAAAGAGGTTGCTGGTCTCTGATCCCATAGTTTTTCCATCTCATATTGTTCTCTTGATTAATGCACCAAGGACAATTACTGCTATGACAGGCTACTGTATGCAACACATACAGATGTCGCTCATCTAATTCCAGCTCCAAGTTGGCAGTCCGCGACGGGGCATGCCTCGTTATATATATATTTTTAATGTGAACCCTCAGAAGTCACCAGGGTCAGATGGCATTCCAGGCCATGTCCTCAGGGGGTGTGCTGACCGACTAGCAGAAGTTTTCACTTCCATATTCAATCTCTCCCTGTCTCTGTCTGTAGTACCTTCCTGCTTCAAACAGACCACCATCGTCCCTGTACCGAAGAAACCTTCCATCACCTGCCTGAACAACTACCTCCCTGTAGTACTGACCTCCACCTCCACCATCAAGTGCTGGTCAGAACTCACATCTGCTCCACCCTCCCGGACACCTTGGACCCCTTTCAATTTGCATACCACCCCAATAGATCTACGGACGATGCTATCGCCCTGACAACACACACCGCCCTCTCCCATCTGGAAAAAGGCAACACATACGTGAGGATGCTGAACACTATTGCGCCCGCCAAGCTTGTTCCTAAGCTCAGGACCCTGGGACTTAACACCTCACTCTGCAACTGCATCCTGAACGTCCTAACCGGCCGACCCCAGGTGGTGAGATTGGGCAACCTCACCTCCTCTGCACTGAGTACGGTATGCCACAGTAGACCAAAATGAAATTAAAGCTGCAAGCAGCATTTAGCAGGTTTCAGCATTAAGCTATTAGTAGCCAGATTGCAGTTTTTCCAATAGGACCCCAATATCCAACTCATGTCCATAGCTGTAAACAATATTACATGTATGGTTTTTCCTTTTCACTAGTATCCTCATGTGGCCAAATCGAAACATCTTTCATATAAACTAAACGCACAACCCTGATCATGTGTACCAAATGTAATCACACTTAACATCGGTCATTTGATGCTACAGAAGTAGCGTAAGATGCGTTTTTCACAAATTCAGAATTGCCGAAAAAACATTATGCCCGACTTAATGGGTCCCAATTGCAAATATGTTCCTTGGGAGGAAATGGACTTATACACCTCTTTCAAGATTTTATTTTAAATGGGTTGAGCATGGTGAGCTTGCAAATGAGGGAAACCTCAATAGCGCCACCGTGTGGATGATAAAAAAATCTTTGCAGTCATTATAGTTGTATTATCTTTTTTAACATATGCACCAAGTAGAATTACTATACCATTATCCTTGTAGGAGATGTCTATATATGGGCAAAACCATGCCACAGACATGGTCATTGGTCAATAGCATCCATTTTTTTGACATACTGGCCTGGCTGATATAACTTTTGAGGACCTTGGTCCCTAGATGCCAAATATCAAAGTATGTGAAGATTGGACATTTGGTTCCAGAAGAGTTAATTTTTTAATGTTTTTCAAAAAATCCAAAATGGCAGAAATCCATCATGGCGGACTTTATGGGTCCCAATGGCAAAAATGTTAATCATGAGAAGATACACATATGTACCAATTTTCAAGACTTTAGGTCACAAGGGGTGGGTGTGGTGAGCTTGCAAAAAGTGCGACTTTGGAGGTTTGTGACAGCGCCACCATGAGGCTAACATGCATGCCACTGCACCAGAAGTTGCAGCCCTTGGTCTTTTACTACCATAAAAATTTGTGCAACTTTAAGCCATTTTATCTCACAGGAATTTACAAAAAACACCCTTTTTGCCGGAATAATAATAATAATAATAATAATAATAATTAAAGCTGCACGCAGCATTTAGCGGGTTTCAGCATTGAAGCTACAACTAGTCAGATTGCAATTTTTTTTTACTTATATCCGTAGTTGCAAGCAATACGAAATCTATGTTTTTTCCTTTCCTATAGTGCCCTCACATGGCCAACTTGAAACATCATTCACACAAAGTAAAAACACAACCCTGATCATGTGCACCAAAAGTAATCTCACTGAGTGACAATGAACAACAGATATTGTGTTATGCCTATTATGCCGCCACTGTTTGGCCAAACTGAATGTACTTGCATGTTACATTGCAATAGTTTTCAGGACATTTACCACAAATGGTAATATAATACAATATTCTGCATCAGATACATATGGATACTTCAAATTTCTGACAATATCAGAGCAGTATAACACCTTAAGCACCAAACAATGTAACTCAGTAGTTGCTTGAAATTTTCAGAATGCAATAAATGTAGCTTTATCGTATGGTAAATATAACTGAATGGATGTTTATCCGTCTTCCCCAGCACAGAGCATATTAATGAATTCACCTTTTGCTTGTTCGATAATCATGGGGTCAGAAGAGATAATCATTATAATTTTCAAAGGTATGTTTACTTAAGTATGTGTATTAGCATCAATAATTGAGCAAACTATTTATTTTAGAATTGTTGAATTTTAATGTTCAAAAGACTATTACAGTTGGCAACAATAAAACCAATACCTTTCCAGATTTTCATTTATTTGGAAAATGAAATGGTAAATTACAACTCAGATTTCATTTTAATTTAACTGCCATGCCTACAATTTAAAGCCCTCATTTAGAAGTGGAGCTATAGAAACCAATGAAAACAGAGAAATTACTTAATTTAATAGCTAAATCATTGGTTATAATGTTCATGTCACCAAAATGACTTAAGGTGAACTAATGGCAGTTTAGACTAAGACTCTTCTAGCATTTATTTTTGATGAAATAATCATGGCAATGTTGCATTCCACTAAACATTTGCTTATATTAGCAAGTCATTGTACAAATAAAACAGAATTAGCTCAGCTACATGAGCATAGATTAGCTACTGAGGCATGAAAGCATGAAATGGTCAAATTATTATTAGCTAAACCGTATGTTATATTGTTCATGTCACCAGAGTGATTTTTGAAGGACTAACGTTAGATTAAACTGAGGTTAGTTAAATATTTCCATTAGCTAACGTTACTAGCTAGCTAACGTCGATAGCATTTATTGCTAACGTCAGCCATTTTTTGACTCTGCTAGGTAGTTTTTTTTAAATGAAATAATCATGGCAACGTTGCATTCCGCTAAATATCTGCCTATAGTAGCAAGTCATTGTACAAATAGTGCGTTGCATTGGGGGTTGAAGAGGGAGACAACATATATTTTGTTTGCTGGATGTAGCACAGTGCCCCATGATTTCATATTATATTTGTAATTTCACAAACTCTCCTCAGTATTTCGTACAAGACTGGCCCCGGGTTAGCTTAGCCTGTGTTCACACAAGAGTTTATTAACCCTGGACAGAGGCTTAACCCCAGGCTAAGGATTCACACTTGTGTTCCTAAGCCCTGGGCTAACGTACAAATACGACACAATACCATTTTACATTCTATGATAAGCTGCAAATATTATGTTCTCTCTGGCATGTGAATAATGTTACAGTAGCCTACATCACTTACGTTGATCATGAATCAATTTATTTTTGACTTTTTATTTAATTTGGTGGATGCAATGGTTTGTACATATCTTGCCTATTCTTTTTAATTTATGTGAGCAAAGTTTACATTGATCACTTATGATCAATGTTACGCTACCCTGATTCAATTAATGACTTCATGAAATCGACTGATCAGACGGAGCTGTTGGTAACGGTGCGCGTCACCAGCGTATGTAAATTAAGTGAAAGGGCAGATTTTGTGATTGGACAATAAACGTTCTATGGTTTGGTTCTTGACCCCATTTCACACTGGTTATTTTGTCACCGTTTGTCTGGGGCTATCCCTGAAAAGTCGGTGCTAACCCTGCTCCAGAGCATGGCCAGCTAGCCCTAGGCTAAGGGTGGTGCTTTCCCACTTCAAAATATGCAAGCCTCCTTAGCCCTGGGCTTAGGAGGCCCTGGGCTTAGGAGGCCCTGAGCCCAGGGCTTAGGATGCTCTTAGCCCTAGGCTAAGGTGCAGTGTAAACACATCTAGTGTGGTTGGATGTATTTAGGGTTGCCACCCGTCCCGTATAATACGGGATCGTCCCGTATTGAAAAATAAAATGCACTGTTCCTTACAGAATCAATACGGAACGCGATTTGTCCCGTATTTTCGTGCACACCCTACTTTGTTTTCACAAGTTTGGATTGACACGAGAAATAATAAAACGAAAAGAGTTTAGTGAAACATAGCGGAGAAGTATTAAATCAGAATGACAGGCAAGTTGTCTGTCACTCAACGTCATCGTTGCCCTGGTTACGGAGACTCAGATGCAAGGTAACATCAGCAGTGCGGTTCTCCAAGATACACAAGTTCACAGTTCCGTAAGCAGAAGATATGACCTTCCGTACGCACGAGCTGGGTATGTGTTTGTGTGAGAGAAATTTAACCAATATCCCACTTGGTGGAAAGTCAAGTCACTTTTATTTATTTAGCACATTTATAAACAACAGGAGTTGACCCAAAGTGCTTTACAGTCGCGGCAGATTAACATCTGCCTCAAAATAGGTTTACATGCAGGCGCTAGAACAAACGTTTTGGACGGACTTTTGATTTCCATGGACCGGCACATTTGTCCTACTTATCACCACAGAATAGTAGCTAAAGCACGATGGATGGAAAGCAAATAATCTTTGCATGGATGGTTTGCTGAGGCTATATACTAGCAAAATACACAGCTGTTAATCAAATTTGATTGCTTTAGTCACTGCAGTAGTTACACATTCTTTGTAGCTTAGCAAGCAAGTTTATTTAAATAGCACAATTCATACATCGAAGCAATTCAATGTGCTAAAAATAAAATAAAAAAATATAAAAATACAATAACATAAAAACAAATACTCAAATGAAAACATCAAAACAAATGAAAACATCATCATAATAAAAATACAATAAGAAAACATAAAGATTAAAAATGGGATAAAAACATAGGAAGCTATAAGGCTAAACAGTGCGGTTAAGTTTAAGTGCTCAGTTGTAGGCACGTGAAAAGAGAAGTGTTTTTAAACTGGATTTAAAAATGGATACGTTTGGGGCACGTCTAAGATCTTCTGGTAGTTTATTCCAGTTGTGTACAGCATAAGTCCTGCTCGGTTTATATTCTTCAAACATATCAGAAATGTATTCGGGTCCTAAACCATTCAGAGATGTATAAACTAAAAGCACCACTTTGAAATCTATTCTGTAACTGACTGGAAGCCAATACAAAGATTTAAGAACCGGAGTGATGTGCTCTCTTCTCTTGGTCCTGGTTAACATTCTAGCAGCCGCATTCTGAATGAGCTGCAGCTGTTTTACAGTCTTTTTCGGGAGTGCAGTTAAGAGGCCATTACAGTTGTCAAACCTACTAGAGATAAAAGCATCGATGAGCTTCTCTTGGTCTTTTTGGGACACCAAGCCTTTGATTCTGGCTATATTTTTTAGATGATAGAATGCTGTTTTGGTGACCGCTTTGATATGAATGTTAAATGTGAGTTCTGAGTCAGAACACCAAGATTACGCACTTGATCCCTGGGTTTAAGGGCCAGAGAATCCAGCTCTTTACTAACACTTGTTCTTTTATTTTTGTTGCCAAACACAATGATCTCAGCTTTATCTTGGTTTAATTGTAGACAATTTTGGTTCATCCAGGTATTTATGTGCTCTATACAGTGACACAGAGAGTCTATTGAGCTGTTGTCATGTTATGCCTTGGTGGTCGTGGTGACGGTACAGAGTCCTTTTTAGACTGTGCAGTTCTTATGGCCCTTCTAATACTTAGAATTTTTTCACTGAAGAAACACGCAAATTCATTACATTTCACAGTGGACATGAGTTCTGATGCTATCTGCTTTATTGGGTTTGTAAGCTTGTCGACCATGACAAATAGAGTGCGGGTACTGTTGATATTCTTGTTCATTCCCGATAAATGTTGCTGTCTGGCCCTGCGTAACTCATTGTTGAAGCTACCAAGGCTTTGTTTATAGATATCATAGTGAATTTGAAGGTTAGTTTTCCTCCACTTACGTTCCGCTTTCCTACATTCTCTTTTCAGGGCGCTTACCATCATGGTGGTTCTCCATGGTGTTTTCTGTTTGCTCATAGTTTTCTTTACCTTTACCGGTGCAACACGATCCATGACATTCAATATTTTGGCATTCAAATTATCCAGGAGTACATCAACTAACTCAGCACTTATTGTTGGAGAGATAGCTATGGCTTCCATAAACTGAGCTTTGGTACTCTCATTAATGTACCTTTTCTTAACAGAAACAGAGTTTACTGGAACATTCGGGGTGATAAGTGATTCAAAAAAGGCACAGAAATTATCAGACAGGGCCATGTCTTTAACCATGACAGAGGAAATATCGAGACCTTTAGAGATAACCAGATCTAGAATGTGGCCTTGAGTGTGTGTATGCTCTTTCACATGTTGAGTGAGATCAAAAGTGTCAAGTAGTGCAAAAAATTCTTTGGCATTATTGTCTGTACTATTATCTATGTGGATGTTAAAATCCCCTGTAATAATAAAGAAGTCATAATTAACTGATATAACAGATAGTAGTTCAGTAAAATCATCAATAAAATTTGCAGAATATCGTGGAGGTCTGTAAATGGTTAAAAATAAAATTTTGCGGGTACCCTTCAGTGTAAAACAGAGGTATTCAAAAGAAATAAAATTACCTAGTGTATTTTCTTTGCACTGGAATGTATCTTTGAATAGGGCAGCCACTCCTCCTCCTTTCCTACCATTTCGACATGTATTCATATAGCCAAATTTTTCAGGTGCTGTCTCGTTAAGAATGGCAGCACTACAGTCTTCTGTTAGCCACGTTTCAGGGAGAAACATAAAATCTAGGTTGTAGGATATCATAATGTCATTTACCAAGAATGAGTTGTTTGCGAGAGATCTGATATTAAGTAAAGCCAGCTTAATAGATATAATAGGGGTTCCTGGACTAGTAGGTTGACGTGTTACAGTTAACAGATTAGACAAGTTTACATTATAGGTTGCATGCTCACGATTCCTTCTATTTCTAATCAACACAGGAATAGAGATACTGGGTCCTAGCTTGTACTCAAAACAGTCAGCATTGCTATTTTCACAATAGCAGGGACCCGAAGCACATCACCGAGTATATTCTGTGCTCTGTGGAAATAAAGACAAGGTTGTTGACGATGTGGCAGTTGTCTCAGCATTCGTTTTACACGGGGGGGGGGG
>JACXGI010012534.1:0-22563 GCA_016801175.1 Esox masquinongy | reverse complement strand
TTTCTGAGATACTGAATTTGGGGTTTTCATTAGTTGTCAGTTATAATCATCAAAATTAAAAGAAATAAACACTTGAAATATATCAGTCTGTGTGGAATGAATGTATACATTATACAAGTTTCACTTTTTGAATGGAATTACTGAAATAAATCAACTTTTTGATGATATTCTAATTTTATGACCAGCACCTGTATATATTTCTTAATTTTTTACGTAGATGTTGTGTGCCATATCACATGAATTTCATTGTGTAGGATGATGTTGTGTTATTTGTTGCATTTGATAAATAAACTTTAAAATTTAAACTTTGAACTTCTGTAACAATCCAGTTCATAAAACACATTTTCTTCTATTTTTGTACTGTTTCCATATTATACAGTTTGAAATAATGCTACAGTTGTACAAAATGTGATAATCCTCTTTTTGTGTTAAAGCAATTTAAACATTTGGCATGTTATGCCTGTTTGGAAGAGTGGGATGATTCTTCTGGCCACATGTATGACGCCCTAACGTTGATTTAACAGAACTAGAGTAATAAGCTTTTAGCTGGGTAATGGGGTGGACAAAATGTATAGAAATATATGCTTTCATTTATTTATTTAGACTTTTTATCTTTTCAATAATTTTATGGTTTTCAGATTCAACATTTGTGAAGGGTTAATACCAAAGAGTAAAGAATATAAAATCAGAAAAACAGGCAACTTCCATACAACTATTAGAGCAGTTTTCTGTAACAAGTGTAAAATCAACAACTCGACTTGGATTGGATAGCATTGATTTAGTTGGGGGAAATGGTTTGAACTTCACAGGTTCACAGAAAAGTCACTGACAGTGAAGAGCAAGCTGTTTCCTTGTTAATGCAAGCTTTTTGAGCAGATTCCTTGTTAATGGACATTTCTTGTTACCCCGGTGACATTTTTGAGCTGATTCCAGCATGTTTTAGCCACAATTATGTTGGCTAATTAAGATTAACTTTATTCCTAACCTTACTCCTAACCCTTACCCTAACTTTAAACTAACCCTAAGTTCAATAATCCTACTTTTATGCCTAAATTAAAATATTTTGTGTGGTCAGTACCCCTGGGTGGGTGGAGTTTGAATATTTGAAACCATTCCATCGGTCCTTAAGTGAAGGAAATAACGTTTTCACCCAACCTTTCTAGCTCCTGAGCACAAAACATTTTTAAGAGAACAGGTTGAAACCCTTCTATTCCTTCTGATTTCCTGGTTGAAGTCATGATCACTGACCTGGTTATCAGGAGGGATCAGCTAATGACCAACCGGTTCATCAGGAGAGATCAGCCAATGACCAATTGGTTCATCAGAAGGCAATATCCATGTTTGAATAACTTTTGTCCCAGTCAAGTCTTCTAACCATCTCTATGATTTTTTTCTCATCAGCTCTTTTTTTTTTACCTGTTCTGATTGGGCAAATCATCAATTAGTGAAAAATTAGTGGAATTAGGCTGTCTTTGTGCTGGGTTTTATAAGCTCAAAATGTGGTGGATGACCATGTAGTTATATTGATTAACAAAGACATGACAGTCAGTGTATTAAACCTACTGGTCTTTAGTCTGCTTGCAGCCACTTATGGTAAGTAACCAGCATCAAAATGGCTCTAACACATGCCGCATGTGTCTCTAAACATAGACTCTGTTTGCTCCAATACTGTTTGGTTTTGGTTACTTTTTCTCAATATGCTTTACTCAAATGGCTTCGGTGTTTAAATACAGTAGCATGGGACTGTCAGAAGGTTGGGAAAGTGAAAGATCTGTTGCAGATCGATGCCGGACAAGGTCAGGTGGTTGCAACAGACAAAAGTCAGATTCCCTACTCCCTCCGAGGGTCCAAATGGAGCCGCCTGCCTGGTACTCTGAAGCATATCACTGTTGGACCAGCAGGGACCTGGGGGGTCAACAAGGAAGATGCGATCTACAAGTATGTGGCTGGGAACTGGGTCCTAGCTCAAGGTACACCACTCAATTATGAATTCTGAGGACTTATGTTAATTCTTCCTGATGCTATCAGTGTCCATAAGTATTCATGTTTTATGAATTAAACATTATGCCATTGTAAGTTTTCTCTAAGAGTGTTGTCTCTTTGGTCTTCAGGCTTTCTGAAGCAGGTGGATGCTGGGGGTGACCAGTTCATTGTTGGCACCAACAGGCAAGACAAACCCTACTGTTTAAGTAGTAGTGCCACACTTGGCTACAAGGGCCCTGGCTCGCCCCTGCCATGGACAGAATTACCAGGAAATGTGAAGTACTACAGTTGTGGACCCTTTGGGTGCTGGGCAGTCAACAAACGTGACTCTATCTTCTTCATGAGAGTAAGTTATGGGAATGTACGCTGAAATAGTAGTGTCTGAACAGTTCTTTAGTTTAGAACCATTTCTTTTTTGTCTTTTGTTCAGCTGAGGCCAAACTGCCAAAACAATGGGTGGAGTGGTGTTGATGGACAGCTTTCCATGATTGAGGTGGCAACTGATGGTAGTGTCTTTGGGGTCAACTCTGTGGGTGACCTCTTCTCCAGGTAAGATTACAACATGGTTGAGAAATGTTTCTTGTTCAACTTTAACCCAAATTCAACTATGGTGGGGGGGGGGGGGGGGCAGGATTAAAATGTGCGCACTGACTAATGTAAGCCCTCTGGATAAGAGTCTACTAAATTACTTGCACATTAACATTTAACCAGACCAGTGCATTAAGGGCTTTAGTTGGCTCTCTTTCCAGTTTGGGATTAAAACAAATTAAATTGTCACACTCCGGCCATGACAAGACAGAAATGTAACACTGAAATTCATAGGGGTTGATATGGATGCATTAATTAATATTTAGTTTATGTTCTGTAAAACTACAGTATATACATGTGGTTGACAAATTGAAGGCATTTTAGCGGTATTTGGCTCAAGGCAGTGATAAATTATTAAATCAATGGCTAAGCATGGCCATTAAAATGGGTTTTAAACATGTGAACCCCACCCCTGCAGAGATGGTGTCACTTCAGATAAACCCTGGGGCACTGGATGGAGCCATATCCCAATGAAGATGCCCATGAAGCACGTTAGCTATGACCTGGGCCGTCTTTGGGTCATCTCAAA
The DNA here is from genome assembly GCA_016801175.1 of Esox masquinongy. NCBI lineage: Eukaryota > Metazoa > Chordata > Actinopteri > Esociformes > Esocidae > Esox > Esox masquinongy. The sequence continues at coordinate 19,463 of JACXGI010012534.1, read as the reverse complement.
GTCTGGAATCACCTTTCTGTGTACACTTTAGTCTCTCCTGCAGATGCAAGTTACCTCAAACTCACTGATTAATGTTGTTGGATGTATTCCATGTAATTGCTGATTAATATCCAGTGAATAAAGCGGTTCAAAGTTAACGTTATATTTTCAACATGTTATTTGGAATAGGGGGCTTTAATGTTGCACTGCAGAGATCTAGTGACACTGTTTGTAATATTAGATCGGGGAAATGCATTAGCTGTTTGAATTAGACGGTCTGAAGGAGATTTGCTATATTGAGAAAAGGAATGTGTAATTCACATGACGGTTAAAGTAACCAATTTTCTAACAAATTGTCAATTAGCTAAATGCACTTGTCCTCTAAGGAAATGACCCATGATTAGTGTTATCTAATAGGGAGCGCCAGAGCTGTTCCATTTCCGCATCTACAGTGGATATAAAGTCTACACACCCCTGTTAAAATGCCAGGTTCCTGTGATGTAAAAGAATGAGACAAAGAGAAATCATGTCAGAACCTTTTCCACCTTTAATGTGACCTATAATGTGAACAATTGAAAAACAAACTCAAATCTTTGAGGGGGAAAAATAAAAAACTCACAACCTGGTTGCGTAAGTGTACATACCCTTAAACTAATACTTTGTTGAAGCACCTTTTGATTTTATTACAGCACTCAGTCTTTTTGGGTAGGAGTCTATTAGAATGGCACATCTTGACGTGGCAATATTTGCCCACTCTTTGCAAAAGCGCTCCAAATCTGTGAGATTGCGAGGACCTCCTGTGCACAGCCCTCTTCAGATCACGCCACAGATGTTCAATTGGATTCAGGTCTGGGCTCTGGCTGGGCCATTCCAAAATGTTAATCTTCTGGTGAAGCCATGCTTTTGTGGATTTGGATGTGTGCTTTGGGTCATTGTCGTGCTGAAAGGTAAACTTCATCTTCAGCTTTCTAACGGACGCCTGAAGGTTTTGTGCCAAAATTACCTGGTATTTGGATCTGTTCATAATTCCCTCCACCCTGACTAAGGCCCCGGTTCCAGCTGAACAAAAACAGCCCCAAAGCATGATGCTGCCACCACCATGCTTCACTGTGGGTATGGTGTTCTTTGGGTGATGTGCAGTGTTGTTTTTGCGCCAAACATACCTTTTGGTATTATGGCCAAAAAGTTCAACCTTGGTTCCATCATACCATAACACATTTTCCCACGTGCTTTTGGGGGACCTGATATTTGTTTTTGCAAACTTCAGCCGGGCTTGGATGTTTTTCTTTGTAAGAAAAGGCTTCCGTCTTGCCACCCTACACCATAGCCCATTCATATGAAGAATACGGGAGATTGTCACATGTGGCACACAGCCAGTCCTTGCCAGAAATTCTTGCAGTACCTTTAATGTTTCTGTAGGCCTCTTGGAAGCCTCCCTGACCAGTTTTCTTCTCATCTTTTCATCAATTTTGGAGGGACGTCCAGTTGTTGGTAATGTCTCTGTTGTGCCATATTTTCTCCACTTGATGATGACTGTGTTCCATGGTATATCTAATGCTTTGGAAATTCTTTTGTACCCTTCTCCTGACTGATATCTTTCAACAATGAGATCCCTCTGATGCTTTGGAAGCTCTCTGCGTACCATGGCTTTTGCTCTGATATGCAACCATGTTATTGTAAGGTTGTTATTTTTCATGTTTCCCCCTCGAAGATTTGTTTGTTTTTCAATTGAATTGTTCACATTATACGTCACATTAAAAGTGGAAAACGTTCTGACATGATTTATCTTTGTCTCATTCTTTTACATCACAAAAACCTGGCATTTTAACAGGGGTCTGTAGACTTTTTATATCCACTATAAGTGTGAATCAAACCTGTAAATACTATGTGCTGTATAGTAGGCCTAGGAGTCAAGTCTTCCTCACCTCTGTGCAGAGCTGCTCATTTTGCTGTCTACCTTTTGATCCCAACAAAACCTACCCCATCGTGAATGACATAGCTGCAGAAAAAGTTTGCTTCTGTAAAGATCAGGCTGGACCATACTTACAGATGTTGCTCAACTCTTCTGCAGATCCATTCTATTTCTCATGGTAAAAACAATTGCTGCCTGTTTAACCCATAATATGTAGGAGAATTCCCCTAGGTATACATTTCGTTGCAAAGTATGAAAATCTTAATGCTATACTATGCTTGTTAGAATCAAGTGTAATATTTGTAGTGTGAGAAAGGGCTGGGGTCTGCTCCATATCTCACTTTTCTATCCTTTGAAATAAAGCGGCAAAATAAGTACAGATTTCCTTTTTCACTCTTGCATAAGTTTGATGTACCAGAGGACATCTGAATAAATTTAAGAGGAAAACAAAACTGAAATACAGTTTGAGGACTAGTAAGTGGATAATGGATCCTGTTGCCATTCCAGACATCACAAGTGGGGCAAAATTAATTCACAATGATCTGATACCTTTTAGGAATTGCGTGTTTTGCAGATCTAGATGTGATTAATAAATGACTTCTGACAACTGAAATCTAATTTTCAATATATGTATTAAATACATTTCTGATGGGAAGGCATAAAAAATACATCTGGTATGTTATATTTGCTTTAAATTTCAATAAATGATTTCATAGTGCACTGCTCAAAAAAAAGGGAACATGTACTCATTAAACACAAAGTCAATTAAACTTCAGGTATATCAATCTGTCCAGTTAGGAAGCATAAGCAATTGTGAATCAATGTCAACTGTTTTGGTGCAAATGAAAGTGACGACATGCACTGGAGAGGCAACAGCAAGACAACCCCCAAAAAGGGAATTGTTTTGCAGGTGGTGGCCACAGACAATTGCTTTCTCCTTATCCTTCCTGACTGATTCTTCTCTAGTTTTGTGTTTTGCTTGTGTCCTTGTCACTACTGGTAGCATGAGGCGGTACCTTCAGTCCATTCAGGTTGCACAGGTAGTCCAGCCCCTCCAGGATGGCACATTCATACGTGTTGTCGCAAGAAGGTTTGATGTGTCTCCTACTACAGTCTCAAGAGCATCGAGGAGATACCAGGAGACGGGCCATTACACAACGAGAGCTGGACAGGGCCGTAGAAGGGCATCTACCCAGCAGCAGGACCGGTATCTGCTCCTTTGTGTGAGGAGGAACAGGGAAAAAAATGACCCCCAGCGGGCTACTGGTGTGCATGTTTCTGACCAAACTGTGAGAAACAGACTCCATGAGGGTGGCATGAGGGCCCGACATCCTCTAGTGGGACCTGTGCTTACAGCCCAGCTCCGTGCAGCTCGATTGGCATTCACCAGAGAACACCAGAATTGGCAGGTCTGCTATTGGTGCCCCGTTCTCTTCACAGAATGAGGGCAGGTTCACACTGAGCACATGTGAGTCTGGACAATGCCCGGCCTCATGTTCCCAGAGTGTGTCGGCAGTTCCTGGATGACGAAGGCATTGATGCCATTGACTGGCCCTCACATTCCCCAGACCTGAATTCAATTAATGTGACGCTCCAAGTAGCGCCACAGACTGTCCCAATAGGAGCATATGAAGTATTTTCCACAACAGACACTTTTCTGTAGTGGAAATCACTGCATGGGCTTAGGAACACTTCTGCAAACAACTGTTTGTGAACACAGTACATTGCTGCATCCACAAATGTAAGTTAAATCTCTACCATGCAAAGAAGAAACCATATACAGCTCTGGAAAAAATTAAGAGACCACTGCAACTTTTTATTTCCTTTCCAAAAAAGTTGGAAAGGAAGGTTTTGAGTCAGGAACAGAAGTGTTAAAATTAAGAGACCACTGCAAATTGAATGCTTCTGTTCCTCACTCAACACTTTCCTTTTCAACTTTTTGGAAAGGAAAGAAAAAGGTGCAGTGGTCTCTTAATTTTTACCAGATCTGTATATACAGGACCCAGAATCTCTGCCACCTTCTCTGGGCCCAAGCTCATTTTAGATGAGCTGAGATGAAGTGCAAATCTGTCCTGTGGTCTGACGAATACAATGTTGAAATTCTTTATGGGTATCATGGACACCGCATCCTACGGACTAAAGAGGAGAGGGACAATCTGGCTTCTTATCAGCACACAGTTCAAAAGACAGCATTCGTGATAGTATGGGGGTGCATTAGTGTACATGGTGACTTGCACATCTGTGAAGGCACCACTACAGTTTTTCTGAATTGCTAAAACACTAAACCCCATTCTCTGAACCAAATTCACAGTGTCCTAAACCCATTTGTCGAATTGCTCTTTTGGCAAAACAAACAAATTCAGGTAGTTAGACAGCATTTGCAAATTGCATTCACTCTGTTTGCAAAACTCTAAACACATTCTCACTCACTAAATCATGTTTTGCACTATGATGCACTTGTGTTGCAAAATGGTAAACATGGGCTGCAAAAGTTAAACACAACTACAACACAGTTGTCATCGTTAACACACAATGACTCAAAATAGTTCACACTTGTTTCTAATAATGTGATCAAACCAATTGTACAGAATATAACAGTTCAGTGTACACAGGTGGCACAGGTCTGAGGCAGAGGAGAAGAGTATGTGTCAGAGTTGGTGGATGAGGAGTTGGTGGATGAGGAGGAACAGTACGAGCCAGAGTTGGTGGATGAGGAGGAACAGTACGTGTCAGAGTTGGTGGATGAGGAGGAACAGTACGTGTCAGAGTTGGTGGATGAGGTGGAACAGTACGTGTCAGAGTTGGTGGATGAGGAGGAACAGTACGTGTCAGAGTTGGTGGATGAGGAGGAACAGTACGTGCCAGAGTTGGTGGATGAGGAGGAACAGTATGTGTAAGAGGTGGTGGATGAGGAGGAAGAATAAGTGTAAGAGGTGGTGGACGAGGAGGAAGAGTACGTGTCAGAGGTGGTGGATGAGGAGGAAGAAGACCTGTAAGAGGTGATGGACGAGGAGGAAGAGTCCTCTGGCCGGACCCATCACAAAGACATGATGCTCAGGCAGAATGAATCTCTCATTGACGTTGATTTTCAGTTGCACAACATTTTTTAGTCTATTGTAATGTGCTTTTCATTTAGAGTTTTCTTTTTTCTTTGGGCTTTTGCAGTTGGACTACTGTATTTTCATGCAAGTGCTGAATATAAAGGCATTCAATACTGTATTACTTACAGTACTTTCAGTATGCAATTTATTCATAGTACTATGTTGTGATTGTTATACTTTTTTCATAGCAAAATGTGTTTACTATGTAAAATAAACATATTTTTCTGTAACTACATGCCCTGGATGCTGTGTTCTCCGTTTTTTTATGTAGTGTCTAATGAATGCTCTGTAGTGTTTATATATTGACTGGCAGTGTGTATGATCTGAAAGCATTTGATTTTGATAAAAGATGAAATGGTTTTGAGGCAAGTGTTTGATTTTGACTGAAGAGTCAGGGGTTTTGTGAATATAGTTTAAAGATTTCGATCTGTGTTTAAACGGTGTCAGCACCGTGTTATGCACTTCATTTAATACCTTTTTTTTTGTAGATGGCAGTGTTGCTTTTCATTCTTTTCCTATATAGTTTGCTTTTGGTTTTTAAGTTTCGTCTGTGTGTATTTTGTTTTAGAAAAATGGTTTCAAGAAATGTGTCTTAGAAATTGTGAAAAACTGTAATGCTGAACAATATATACAGGTTTTGGAGCAACATATGCTGCCATGCAGACAACGTCTTTTTCAGAGAAGGCCTTGCTAATTTCAGCAAGACAATTCCAAACCACATTCTGTATTTATGTGCCTGTAGTAAAACTGGCCTACATGCAGTTCAGACCTGTCACCCACTGAAGACATTTGGCGCATTAGGAAACGAAAAATACGACAAAAGAGACCCCAAACTGTTGAGCAGCTGCAATCCTATATCAAGCAAGAATGGGAAAACATTTCAACTGGTCTCTTCAGTCCCAAACGCTTACACAGTATTGTTACAAGTAGAGGTGATGCAACACAGTGGTAAATATGCCCCTGTCCCAACTTTTTTAAATGTGTTGCTGGCATCAAATTCAAAATGGGCATGTATTTTTCCCAAAATAATAATATTTCTCAGCTTCAACAATTGATGTGTTGTCTTTCTCCTGATGCTGGCTGCCTTGGCTGAGTTGCAAAGAAAAAGCCATATCTCAGACTGGCCAGTATAAAGAAAAGATTAACATGGGCAAAAGAACACAGATGCCGGACAGAGGAAGATTGGAAAAAAGTGGTATGGACAAGTGAATCTAAGTTTGAGGTGTTCAGATCACAAAGAAGAACATTTGTGAGATTAAATGATGAGACGCTGGAGAAATGCTTGTTGCCATCTGTCAAGCATGGTGGAGGCAATGTGATGGTCTGGGGGTGCTTTGGTGGTGGTAAATTGGGAGATCTGTACAGGGTGAAAAGGATCTTGAATATCACTCCATTCTGCAACGCCATGCCTTATCCTGTGGACAGCGCTTGATTGGAGCCAATTTCCTTTTACGGGCAAGGACCCAAAGCACAGCTCCAAACTCATTTCATATATGTTTTCATGGAAAATAAAGACATTTCTAAATGACCCTAAACTTTTGAATGGTAGTGTACCTGACAGCATCACGAGCACTGGCCAGCATTGTAGGCTTCGCTGTTACGATGCTTCTGGTAGCCACGGAGCGTAAAATCGAACCACTTCACTTTATACCAAGTCTGACGTCTTGCACCTAATGCGGATTGGGGATTTGCTTTCATTTTATGTAATAAGGTAATAACAAAGGAGCTGACCGCACTGAAACGCTTGCTCTCTCTCTTTCCAAAAACCTCATGTCTAGTAAGGTTAGTTACGACTTTAGTCACAGAAATAATAAAGCACTTTTTACATCCGCAGTTGTCAAATTGGTTATACAGATTCTCAGCTTAAACCCCCAAGAGCAAGAGAAGAAATTCATGCACTGTGGCTCAGAGAAACTCCATAGTAGAGCTGGAACCTAGAGAAGACACAGACAGGAGCTGGACCCTGAGGGGTAGCCTGTCCTCTTACGGCTGTGATGGGTGAAGGTAAGAGTACATTAACTTCTAAGGCAACATCAATAGGTTACCATGTTCTGATGACCAGCATTTCAATGAATACAAGCACTGCCCAGAGTCTTTAAGCAGAATCCAGGTTAGACGCACAACCAGGTGTTGTAGGACTTGTCAGGTGGAAACTAGATCTGCAACACATACAGTAGCTAGGAGTCATCAAGCCATGTAGTTCTGATGCGTAGTCCAAGGGTTTGGGTGCTCTTAAGATAAAACAGTACACTAGAGCAATTGGAGAGAATTCCATGAATTCAAAGGGTACCTCAGCATAAAATTCAGACTGACTCGGTACTTTGATTCCAATTCTTTACTAAATAAAAAAAACTGTTCTGATTATTTTTTTCCCACATTTAGTAGTAGTATCGATTATACTAGAGAATAAATGCACATGTCACAAAATTGTCAAACCTTTGCAAGGACAGAAAAAACATCACCATCATGGCGAGTGCAGCATCTCAACATGGCGAGTGCAACATCTCAGCATGGCGAGTGCAACAACTCAACATGGCGAGTGCAACTTCTCAACATGGCGAGTGCAACTTCTCAACATGGCGAGTGCAACTTCTCAACATGGCGAGTGCAACAAATCAACATGGCGAGTGCAACATTTCAACATGGCGAGTGCAACTTCTCAACATGGCGAGTGCAACATCTCAACATGGCGAGTGCAACATCTTCATTATGTTTTTCAAACGAGTAGCAAGCCTGGTCGGTAATTGGATATTCGGATATTCATAGAGTATCACACTACATGTTTGATCGGTATCCATCCTACATTGTAATAAGCATTAAACAAATACATTTCATACACTGGCCCCTAAATCAGCTGACAAGTTTTAAAACATTATTCCTATTCAAAACCCTCTTCGTGGACTTAGTATTGGCGGTAGGGAAGGGTTTTGGAACAATGGCACTTTGGTTGCTAACTACAGAGCCCCACAGGGGTTAAGCAGGACAAAAGCCAGGCAAATCAGTTTCTTTAGTCCATTCCCTCACCTTTCCAATTCATTCTCTCAACTTTTAATAATTCCCTATATTTCTAAATGAATTTCCTAAGATCTCAACGGTTCAGTAAAGATTTGAGTAATGGCATACTACACTGCTCATTTGAGTAATCGCATACTACACTTAAATCACACATCGGGTCTCAATGAACAAAATTTATTAAAGATCAAAATCTTAATTGTACATTGTGTAATTCATTGAGAACAAAACTGACATTACAGTCAGTGGAAACAAACATCACCAATTGATTGAGGGCTGGATTCAAACTCACATCAAAAATTAAATAATTGAAATCACAGGCTGTTCCAACTTGTGTGAATTTCATCACGGCAAGTCATAATTTGACTCATTAGTGTGTATGGTCCCCACGTGCCTGTATGCGCTCCTGACAAAGTCTGGGCATGCTCCTGATGAGATGGCGGATGGTGTCCTGGGGGATCTCCTCCCAGACCTGGATCAGGGCATCAGTGAGCTCCTGGACAGTCTGTGGTGCTACTTGATGGCGTCGGATGCACCGATACATGACGTCCCAGAGGTTCTCAACTGGATTCAGGTCTGGGGATTTAGAGGACCAGTCATCAATGCCTTCGTCATCCAAGAACTGCCTACACACTCTGACCACACTCTGGCTCTTGAGACTGTACTGGGAGAGACAGCAAACCTTGTAACAGCACATATGGATGTGCCATACTGGAGGAGCTGGACCACCTGTGCAACCTAAATGGGCTGCAGGTACTGCCTCATGCTACCAGTAGTGACAAGGACACTAGCAAAACTATAGAAGAATCAGTCAGGAAGGATAAGGAGAGCAATTGTCTGTGGCCACCACCTGCAAACCATTCCATTTTTGGTAGTTGTTTGCTGTTGCCTCTCCAGTGCACGTTTTCACTTTCATTTGTACCAAAACAGGTGACATTGATTCACAATCGCTTCTGTTTCCTAACCGAACAGATTGATATCCCAGAAGTGTAATTGACTTGGTGTTATACTGTGATCATTACGTGTTCCTTTTATTCTTTTGAGAAGTGTATTAAATATTCACAATTATGATCTAATCAAACTAAATTCAAATTTGTTTGATATGTCTGGATTTGATTTTAGGGCTCATGCTTAGTGTTTAATGGCAGTTCTCTGGATTGTGGCAACCACCAGTGATATAAAAACAGCCCGAGCAAGATTGAACAGCTGGCATATAATTAGTTTTCTTGCATGTGAACAATGTTTTCTGTGGTAAAACTTCCGTCCCCCACTTGCGGTCTGTCCTGTACCTACAGCCTTGATATGCAAAGGCAGGGGTTGAATTCATGTGTAAAAGTAGCCTAACGGGAACGCGTTAGGAGGGAGCAAGAAACAGATTTCATTGTGATTACCTAATTTAAAAACAATATTAATCTTCCTCCTTGTCAGTTTGCCTTAAACCATATACTCACACAACAATATAGCGAAAATAAATAAATAAAAGGTTTCTAAACAGACAGGTTTCTAAACAGTTTGGCCTCACTTTACCACTGAGAAAACAAAAAAACTAATTGAATGAAAAGGTCAGGTATTTGTTGATTCTGTAATGTTTTTGAATAGTCCTCAAAATGCTTTAATGCTAGTTATTAATTTAAAACAATTGTAAACTTTCTAGCATAAATAGATTAATATCTGTGGCAGCATATTAGAATAAAAAATTAATGACATCCCTAATGAAATACCATCAACTTAAATGAAGGGATCCACAGACAGTTTCCATGCTTAAATAACCTCTGAGATGCCTAACTACACAGGAAATACTTTAATATACGCTATCCTAAATAAATCAAACTGAATGTTTAACATAATGCTTTATTTTCCAAAACAATTAAATCATGAGAAACTATTACATGCATCCAACCCAATTGTGTAATGATTTGCTGAATGCAAGCCAGATCAACTTGCATTCAACAGAAGCTAGCGTGTGCAAGTGAAGGTGATCCCAGACTTTGAGATGGCCCAAAGATGTCCCTGGTCAAAGCTTACATGCTTCATGGCTGTTTCAGTGGGATATAGCTCCATCTAGTGCCTTTGGGTTTTTTGGCAGTAATTCCATCTCTGAAGAAAAGGGGTTTGAAGCTCAAATTGACTCTGTATATTATCACAGATTTAGGAACATAATGCCTTAAAGAAAAACAAGGAATCCAAAGACAAAATGCTTGCATCATTAACATGATAATATTAGACAACTCCATTTCTCCTTCCACAGTACACCTCAGCTGTTCAAAACTGGTTATTTGAAATCCCAAATACTGGACTCCGATTTCACTTTAGACACATTTTAGTGCACCACTTTCACATTTTATCCACACAGTTAGATATGGTCCACCTAAATAGATTGAAAGCAATTAGAGTATCAGGTTTAACAATATATTGTAACATGTTGGGAAAAAGACACTGTAACCTCACCTGGTATAAATGTCACCCACCGAGTTGACCCCAAAGACACTACCGTCTGTTGCCACCTCAATCATGGAAAGCATGCCATCAATGTTACTCCACCCACTGTATCGGCAGTCTCGATCAAGCTGAATACATGGTAAAGACTGATGAGACACTTTCACTTGTTTGGATGACTAATAAACACTTTTCTATCTTACATTCATGAAGATGATAGAGTCATCCTTGTTGACTGCCCAGCACCCAAAGGGTCACTCAATATTTCACTCTTCCTGGTAATTCTGTCCACGGAAGGGGAGAGCCAGGACCCTTGTAACCAACTGCGGCACAGCTTTTTAAACAGAATGGTACATCTTGCCTGCTGGCACCCACAATAAACTGGTCACCCCCAGCATCCACCTGCTTCAGAAAGCCTGAAGACCAAAGACAGACAACCAAGACACACTGAATTGATAAGAACTTAAAAACAGTTAACTTCTGAACCTCATTATACACCTTAATATCAGCACCTGGCTGGTAATAGGAAAGCTAAAAAGCAAATACCCTTTGGATCAGAACTGAGCAGTGCCACTTACCTTCAGCATGCACCCATTTACCATCCAAGTACTTAAAGATTCTATCGGTCCTGTCAACACACCAGGTCCCTGCTGGTCCAACAGTGATATGCTTCACAAATCCAGGAATGCGGATCCATTCGTCTTGGATGAATCCACGTCTTAGGTAGTAGGGAATTTCATTTGTGTCAGCTGCCACCACATGTCCCTGGCCTGCATCGATCTGCATCAGGTTCTTGATGTTCTTCACCTCCTTACAGTTCCTTGCTATGGAAAAAAGACATGAGGACATGACAAAAACATGAAAGATCAGGACAAACATGACCATATGGCAACACATGCTTCAAATTGTTACTCACCATGAGTGGCTGTCAGCAGACTGAGGATCAGAACGACTAATTCAGTGGCTCCCACAATGTCTCTGTAAAGCTGCATGATCACTTTAGGTGTTTACCACACTTCCCAAGTTTTAAGCTGGTATAGCCCATCACACAAAAAGTCCAATTTTATATTTTATAAGTAATTGGTCCTTTGATCAATCAGCAGTAAAAAGAAATCCCATAGAATGGTTGGAGGACAAGAATTCTAGCAGAGTTCTAGCATGGACTTTGCCATTGAAGGCATCTGCTATTTGAATGTAGTCAGCTGGGTGGGATTTCAAACTTCATTCGCTGAGCACTGCTGTTGATCCGGTTGATCATTGGCCAATACCTCTTGTTGACCCAGATGGATAAGCAAAATAAATATGCAGAAATTGCTACTTCAACATGAACATGGCCTCAGTGGTGCTGCCCATCCAGATATCATAATGGCATGTTTACTTTGATAGGACCTCTTTTCATTTCTATGGTAAATATCTGATGTGATTGGTCAAAAGACCAGTTAAGCGGCATTTACACAGGCAGCCCAATTCTAAACTATATATCCTTAATTAAGCCTTTGGCCATATTTGGCCACTTTAAACCAAAACCTAATATTAAATAAAATGAAACTGAGTCATAAAACCCACAACATTTCTAAAGTTACATATGTGTTATATGTTACAAAAATACATAATGTATTTCATATAAATGATGATAAAAAACAAAGGTAATCATCCTGTAAATTGCTTGCAGTTTGTTTCAGGTCCAGTTATACCATCCCAATTGAATTTTGGTTTCGACGTTGACTAGGTCATTTCAAAATGACACACTTGATTGTTGATGTAATTCATAGTGGCAAATGCCAAACAATGCATTCCACAATTAGAACCCAATACCAACAGCCAAGAACGCTGATAGCGAGAAAAGGTTTTTTGGATCCCTGATAGTGTTTTTCAAAGAAGGGTCCATTTGGTTTGAGGATGCTTGGCTGCCTCAGTACCTGGACAACTTGTCATCACTGAAAGAACTATGAAATCTGCTCTCAGATCATTCTAAACAACAATGCAAGGCCATCTGTCAGTGGGCTGAAGCTGAAGTGCACCTAGTTCGTGCAGCAATGATCCAAAAACACACAAGCAATTCTCCTGCGTACAGTCTATACAGTAACTAAAGAGCGACAAATCAAGATTTTCAGAATAGATCAGACATTTTTTGATCTGCGTCATTCCACCTGATGCAAGCCTGCATCTTTCAACACATTCATTTATTGGTTTACCTTATATTCTGTTAATTATGTTGTGTTGTTCTTGTAGGAGTTTCAGATAATTATTAACTATTAATTTCAATGCATTAATTGCTTAGCTAAGCAAACGTACTGTATGGGCCTACATTGGGTACCTGAGGTATACAAAAATACATTAATGTCGTTCCGGTTCTTTTAACACTGCTCACCCAACCTAAGTAACCAACTCTGCTGTTATCTCTCTCAGAGCAATCTCCTCGACCTTAAACAGTCAGGCTTCAAGACATGCCACTCGATCAAGACTTCTCTTCTCTATATAACCAAAGCTCTTCCCAATGCTCCAACAAACTCTGTTCTTATTCACCTAGATTTACCATCTACCTTCGATACTGTAAACCATCTGCCCAGGCCACAACTCACTGTTGGTTTTCCCCAAGGCTTGGTACTTGGTCCTATTCAGTCAATACCCAAAGTAATTTGGCACTGTCATATTCTTGAATGTAGCTATGCAGATGACACTATTGTTCTGCTTCCCCCTACTGACACCTTCCTTGGATGTTGGCCCACCACTTCAAGCTCAAACTCAACAAGATGGAGCTGCTCTTTTTCCATGGTAATGTCCAGCATGGTTGACAACTCCACGGTGTTCCGCTTCTAAAGTGCAAAGAACCTTGGCGTGACCCGAGATCCGGTTGTCTGCAAACATCAAGACAATGCCTCGCTCCTGGAGGGTCATGGTCTACAGCATTTGTAAAGTACTACCTTACCTCACACAGGAAGTGGCGCAGGTACTAATCCAGGCCCTTGTCATCTCGCCTTGATTACCGCAGCTCAATGTAGGTAGAGCTCCTGGCATGTGCCATCAAACCACTGCAAGTTATCCAGAATGTTGCAGCTCGCCTGGGAGTCAAACATCCAAAGTTCTCCCATGCCACCCTGCTCCTCTACTCGCTCCACTGGCTTCCAGTTTAAGCTTGCATTTGCTACAAGGCCATAGTGCCTGGCTACAAAGCAGCAAGGAGAGCTTGCCCTGCCTACCTTCAAGGCATGCTCAAATCTTACATCCAAATCCTCTTTGTTCTTTGTACTAACTCTTACGGGAAGCTCCTGATCTGCCCAGTCAAATATTCTCTGATTCTTGTACCTCATTTGTGAAACCAGCTTCCCCTGTTCGAAAGAACAACTAAAACCACTACCTATTCGAAGAATAACTAAAATAATACCGATCCCTTCTGTAGCCTTTATGAACTAACACCTGCTATGATTATAATTTGTATTGTCTTCCCAGCACTGACTTCTGCCAATAACTGACTGGAGTGTACTCAATATTAGTGAGTTGTTTGTTCCACCTTAGTTCATAAAATGTATGCATTACCTTTAAGTCACTCTGGATGAGAGCATTTGCTAAATTACTAAAATGTATCCATTAACATGGCACATCTACATCCTCACTAAACTGTCTTGGTGATTTAAGTTTGCAAATATCTAAAAGTTTAAAGAACTGCCAACTACATACCACTGAACAAGAGTGTTAAGTCTACAGATCTACAGTTGAACAAATTCTAATAAACACCAAGCTTGTTACTTCAAATATATTTTCCCTATTTAAAAGTCCCTATTTACGTCCACAGTTGTCAAATGCTTATACAGATTCCCAGCAGAAAACACCCAAGAGCAAGAGAAGTTTTAAGCACAGTGACACTGAGAAACTCCATAGTAGGATGAGAACCTAGGAGAGAAGAGGGATGGCATTTCTCTTCACTGGGTGAAGACAAGAGTACATGAACTTCTAAGGCATCATCAATGTATTTCCATGTTCAGATCACCAGCAGGTCGATAAATACAGGTGAGCAGTGTCCAGAGTCTTAAAGCAGAATCCAGGTTTGCCGCACAACCAGGTGGCCTGTGGCCGGAGTTGTCAGAAGGAAACACAACCAAGAGTACTTTGGAAAGTGACAGCTAGGAGTCATCAGGCTAGGTAGTTTTGATGCGTGGTCCAAGGGCTTGGGTCCTCTTAAGATTCCACAGGACACCAGAGAATAGAGCAATGAATTCAAAAGGATACCCCAGCATATCATTCAGATTGACCCTAGTCTAAAGATGTCACATGAATTAATACTTTTATTCATATATTTAAAAAATTGTTAATTTCTCAATTCAAACACATTTGGTAGTATCGATTATACCACTAAATTGTACCACTAAATTGTCAAATCCAAGAAGAAAATAAAAAAGTCATGGCAAGTGCAAAATGCTAACTAGAATCACAATAATCCGTACTAGTCGAAAAATAACATCAGAAGTGCAGTGGGGAGATACCTCTAAAGAACGTAGATTACATTTTGCTCACTTCAGTCTTTAATATGAATAGTTGTCATAACGCTACTTGCGAGCATAAAGTTTGAGGCAAACTGTCTGTGTTAACATCAAGGAGGGAGGTTAATATTGTATTTACCAAAACTAATATTGTATTTACCACAACTGAAATCATGCCTTGTTCTATTGTTCTATTCAAGAATCTCCTTGTATACTGTACCTCAGATTTCATGGTTCCCTTATGTGCAGTCGACCCGGTCCAAAGGAGAAAAAGCAGCCCCAGATCTTGATATTCACACCAGCACACTTAACTGTTGGGATAAGGTTCTTTCAGTGGTTGTGTTTTGACTGAATACATTGGTTTTGATTGTGACTAAAAAGGTCAATTTTGGATTCATCTGTCTAGGGAATGGACTTCCATAGTGTCAGGTTTGTCCAGGGGCTCTCTGGCAAAGTTAAGATGGGCGGTTTGATTATTTTTTGAAAGTATCTTCTTAGTAACCCTTCAATGAATGCCATTTCCATTCAATTGTTGAATCATGCAAAGTAACCTGAGATGCAGCAGTGGAGGTCTGCAAATCTCTAAATGTTATATTTGGGTGGGCCTTAACTAGATTTATAATTTTTCTTGTGGCTTTTTGGGATATTTTGGAAGGGTGTCCACTTATAGGCTGTGGCTGTCATGGTAAATGCTCTCCATTTGTATATTGTTTGCCTGACTTATGGAGTTCAAATCTTTTGAGATGGTTGTGAGATGGTCGTCCCTTGCTTTTATATCCGGGAGATGTGAGGGCCCACGCTTCAGGAAAACCACAAAAACAATCGGCACGTGGGTTGGTGTACCTCCCACATGGAAAACCCATGCAAAACATATATGCACATATATGTAGTGGATTTCTCAACATGTTCCCTGAATATGTTCTTGAAATATATAACTTACGCTTCTCACAATATCATAATACAATACATGCAATCATATATTTTAACATTGAATATTATTTGTAAAAATAATATATTAATTATTTGAATATATTGAATATGCAGTACTTTAAACATTTCTCATCAACACATCATGGAATTAACCTTCAAGACATTATTTTCCAGAGAATCTCCTTATTATAGTGAGTTTAACTAATTATTGTTGGCAAAATGGGAGCAAACCAACATAACCACCAGTCTAGGCCTTATTGCATTACATTAATTACTGTGAAAAGACAAGTATTATCTTTTATAAACAAGAGCCAATTTGTAAATTGTACAGTATGTATTTACCATAATTTCTATTAAATACATTGTAAATGCAAGTAAAGAAACAACTGGTTAGAGTCAGTTATCTTAATTTAATAAGGACCTTACACAGAATCATTAAACTGCCATTGTCACAATATAATGATAAATGTTTAGTAAATAAACCAAAGTTTTGACTTTAGTCACTGGCAAGCAGCATATAGCACCTTTTGCAGTTTCAATATAATTAACCACTTTGTACTCCAAGTTTACATTTAAAAAAAGACTCATTATGAAAACAATATGCATACATTTTAACTCAGTATCATGAATGCCATTCCTCTCTGTAAAAGTACTTCAAAGAAACGGCTAGATAACATAATAAACACAAGACAGGAAACAATACAAATATGGAAATATATCAGTTAGATGTAAATGCTAAATGCATATTACCAACTATAATTTTGTCATTTATGTAAATATATTTACATGTATTTAAGACAAATTAAAACAGCCAAAATCGAATATGTACATATGTATGAAATATATGGCCAAATATTAGGAGTACATATAAAACATATTAGTATATGTTTAAAAAAAATATATAGGCACATACAGCTCTGGAAAAAATTAAGAGACCATACCTAATTTTTCTTAAATCAGCATCTCTACATGTATGGCAGCCATTCCATTCCATTGTCTGCCACACAGCCAGGTCAATCAAGGTGTGGATGGGGGACCACCAGATCAAGACCCTGTCATGGCCAGCCCAATCTCCAGACCTGAACCCCATTGAAACTGGAATTTGATCAAAGAGGAAGATGGATGGTCACAAGCCATCAAACAAAGCCGAGCTACTTGAATTTTTGTTCCAGGAGTGGCATAAAGTCACTCTACAGCAATGTGACAGACTGGTGGAGAGCATGCCAAGACACATGAAAGCTGTGATTAAAAATCAGGGTTATTCCACCAAATATTGATTTCTGAACCCTTCCTAAGTTAAAACATTAGTATTTTGTTGTTGAAAATGAATATGAATTTGTTTTCTTTGCATTATTTGAGGTCTGAAAACAATGCATATTTTTTTTGGTTATTTTGACCAGTTGTTATTTTCTACAAATAAATACTCTAAATGACAATATTTTTATTTGGAATTTGGGAGTAATGTTATCAGTAGTTTATAGAATAAAACAAAACTGTTCATTTTACTCAAACACATACCTATGAATAGTAAAACCCGAGAAACTGATAATTTTGCAGTGGTCTCTTAATTTTTTCCAGAGCTGTATTAAAACCAGAAAAGGAACCAGGCAAGCCTAGTTCAGCCAGCTATAAAAGTGTTATATGTCATTGTCCTCACTGGATCCAAACTTAGGTCTCCCACGTGAGTTGCCTTTGTCTTTAACCACTACACCACAGTGCTATACGTTTGCCCACTGTCGGTATAGCATCTCAACATTATATCATTTTGTCACACATTAACGTCACACCAAGTTTTAATTTTTCGCTAGACACCATTAAGCATTGTGTTAAACTGACTAACGTTTCTTATTAAGTTTACCTCCATGACAAATAGCATCTATGAAATGTATGGCTTTTGCCACTTGCCATTTTAACAGCTTATTAGCCAGTAATAAGCTTACTAGTATATAACTTGCTACTTGAACTTAACACAGCCATAGCTATTTCATGGCACAAAAAAGTTCATTTTTCTTTCATTAGTGAATGACATTGATACAATAACTCAATATAGATCAATATAGGTGACAATATCTGACATTTCGTCGAGTGAAAAGATGAGAGAATCGTGGAAACCCCTTCTCTTTTACTGGCCAAAGGGTTTTGATCTAGCCTATATTACCCCAAAAATAATGCACGGATGCGTACTTCGAAAATCCACCAGAAATAGTCGCAATATAAACAGTTTTATTTTAGGCTTACTATAACGTAGCTACTGAAAGTTGGAGCCAGCAAAGTTTTTGTCTATCCTGACCCAAAAAGCATGCACGGATGCGTACTGTACTTCGAAAATCCACCAGAAATAGTCGCAACATAACCGTGAACAGTTTAATTTTAGGCTTACTATAACGCAGCTACTGAAGGTTGTAGCCAGCGAAGTTTTTAATCTATCCGTTTTCAATCTATCTGGAACAAATGCATAATTTGTTTTGACTGTGACGTGATTCAAACCTATTGGTTGCACGTCACGTTTCTAACCACTATTTAACAAGGGTCAGTCAGTCACTCACGCACTCCCTTGGTCAGTCAGTAAGAGAGACATTCACTCTTGGCCGGCTCCGCTTACGCATTCTGGCAAATATATGTTTTCGAAATACAGTATCTCACAAAAGTGAGTACACCCCTCACATTTTTGTAAATATTTGAGGATATCTTATCATGTGACAACACTGAAGAAATGACACTTTGCTACAATTTAAAGTAATGAGCGTGCAGCTTGTATAACAGTGTAAATTTGCTGTGCCCTCAACATAACTCAACACACACAGCCATTAATATCCACACCGCTGGCAACAAAAGTGAGTACACCCCTAAGTGAAAATGTCCAAATAGGGCCCAATTAGCCATTTTCCCTCCCCGGTGTCATGTGACTCGTTAGTGTTACAAGGTCTCAGGTGTGAATGGGGAGCAGGTGTGTTAAATTTGGTGTTATCGCTCTCACATTCCCTCATACTGGTCACTGGAAGTTCAACATGGCATCTCATGGCAAAGAACTCTCTGAGGATCTGAAAAAAAGAATTGTTGCTCTACATAAAAATGGCTTAGGCAATAAGAAGATTGCCAAGACCCTGAAACTGAGCTACAGTCAAGCATGGTGGTGGGCAGGCACTGGGGAGGCACTGGGGGCTGCCGGCACTGGGGAGCCACAGTTCATTGAGGGAACCATGAATGCCAACATGTACTGTGACATACTGAAGCAGAGCATGATCCCCTCCCTTCGGAGACTGGGCCGCAGGGCAGTATTCCAACATGATAACGACCCCAAACACACCTCCAAGATGACCACTGCCTTGCTAAAGAAGCTGAGGGTAAAGGTGATGGATTGGCCAAGCATGTCTCCAGACCTAAACCCTATTGAGCATCTGTGCGGCATCCTCAAGCGGAAGGTGGAGGAGCGCAAGGTCTCTAACATCCACCAGCTCCGTGATGTTGTCATGGAGGAGTGGAAGAGGACTCCAGTGGCAACCTGTGAAGCTCTGGTGAACTCCATGCCCAAGAGGGTTAAGGCAGTGCTGGAAAATAATGGTGGCCACACAAAATATTGACACTTTGGGCCCAATTTGGACATTTTCACTTAGG
>JACXGI010012533.1:0-22569 GCA_016801175.1 Esox masquinongy | reverse complement strand
ACAGAACTAGACTGAGAGACCATTTAAAGGCCTTTGCAGGTGTTTTGAGTTAATTAGCCGATTAGAGTGTGGCACCAGGTGTCTTCAATATTGAACCTTTTCACAATATTCTAATTTTCTGAGATACTGAATTTGGGGTTTTCATTAGTTGTCAGTTATAATCATCAAAATTAAAAGGAATAAACACTTGAAATATATCTGTGTATGTCTGTGTGGAATATGTCTGTGTGGAATGAATGTATACATTATACAAGTTTCACTTTTTGAATGGAATTACTGAAATAAATCAACTTTTTGATGATATTCTAATTTTATGACCAGTACCTGTATAGCATGTTTTAATAGGCATTCGAAATAACCTGTTTTGTTCTGTCATGCTTGAACATGTTTTAATAGGTATTCAAGAAATAGTCTGTTTTGTTGTGCTTTGTCATGTTCACTATGTAATTTTGAATCAAACGTATTTATTGTGTTGATGATAACGTTTAAAACCGTAAGGCCTCAAGGGGGGTCTCACGACAATGTGGGTAGGCTTTAACAGGCCCACCACATGGTAACCATCTGTTGCGTGCTGAGCTGTTCGCTAGCACACGTGGGTACATCTAACCCTAGTGATAAATTAGAAATTGGTACAATGATGATTTTCTAATCTGGAAAAATATTCTCATGGCTTCCTTCCAAAAGGCTAAAATATTGTTTTTTCTCTCTCCTTGTATACTGTATAAGTAGTGGATTGAAGAATCCACATGGTGATAGTCTTTAACATTAAGGAGACACGCTGTCTCCCATGAGGATTTAATTTGAATCCAAAATAGTCATAGCCTATGAAGAGGGTTAAACAGCCAAAGCGAATTTATTCCCCAGAAAATTAGATGACCTATTTTTAAATGCTAAATTGAGTTTGGTTAAATAATATCGTTTTTTTTTTCTGTAGTTACCAATGATAACTGGGATAATAACAATTTAAAACAAATGCCTGATACTCGTCAATGGAGTTTAAATTCTACAATGGTAAATTGACCAATGAACAAATAGGGTATTGATGTAACAGTGTTTAAGGCCTACATTGAGTGTCCTTTGGATTACTTATTGTATCTTGATTTTAGTGACGTCATGCGTCTGTTTTCTGTCTACATCGCCTTTATTAAGAATTTTCTTAATTGTCATGAGGTAGTTTGGCCGTTGCCTGTAAAAATGCTAAATTTGTGTGGTGTTGCTATGCTAATACGATCGCCCTGGTGGTTGCAGCAGGTAAACCGAAGCAACGTGGGCTGGAGTTTTTCACTCCTATAATTCAGTTGCGCGGCTTATCCTCTAGCGGGCAAACCAATTTAGTTAGGCATGTGCCAAGAAACTACAGGATATTATAAATGCATGATAGCCAATTTCGCAGACCTGTGGGAAAGTACTGAGGTAAAGTCAAATTTGACAGCTGTTTAGCTATGTAAGACTTACTTGTCAATAGGTTATATGGTTTATAATTCCTTCGCACAAGTGACTGTGTTGCACATTGATGTCTTTGATTGTGTTAGTGAATGTTTGTGTTTTTACATTTTCACTTTATTTTTATGAATATACAGGATTCAACTCCTTATCGAATGGATTCTAGATCCATCCCTACTGCCAATTCTCTATTTTTCATGTCAGTCCTGAAAAAATGGCCAGCGCGGGTTCAGGTTGACGCCTTCTGTGACCGTATTTGTCATTGTTCTGCATTCACTCATGGTGTCACTTTCCATAGACTTAATGAAGTGAAGGCAGGGGAGATGTATGATATGATAATTGATTATGATTGGAAAGAGTTGAGCTTAGGGCTCAAGGCAAATCAAATTGGTGTTTATTAGGAGTTACGTGAAAAACTGAGATTTTCCTGTATGCATAGTTATAACGGAGCATTGGCATCTGTTATGTTTTACATGTTCCATTCACAGGATTTGTTTTTAATTGGTTTATTTGGAAATTGTTTTGTTTGATGTAATGTCTAACATTTTAATGGTTGAATAGACTAGATCTAACCATTTCTGATTTGGCTAAGCAAAGTCAAGTCTGACAATCTTATTCCACTGCTAGTTGCTATTGGGCATTAAGATAGCACAAGGAATCAAACATCAGCCAAGCCAGTTCTGGATGGAAAAGGAACTTTGACATAGACTTTTATGAAAACTTGTCTGAATAGGGTGTACGCTTCACTCTGATGATGGAACTTCTGAGATCCACAAGTTTCAGGACTGACCTATTGTCTTCATTGTTGGGAGTTGACAGAACAATACCCAGTGGATGAAAGTCTGATGGACTGTTGAACCACACTAATCGTTGTTTTGCAGTTTTACTTTCAACAGATAAGGACATCACAACCCCTTTTCTGATGATACATCAAGTTACCGACTGGATACGCACTACTGAGTGTTTGAGTACCAACAACATGTTCAAGAAAGATTTCTACAACCACACTGGTCGGATCTGTTTCAAATCTTCCTGACCACTCACATGGCAGAACGATGCCAGGGTCAGATCACTTGGCTTCACACTCCATTTCTAGATGAATCATCGACAGCGAGATGAGAGGAGAATCCACCAGAGTCCTGAAGAAGCAATTTGCTGGTTCCACATCACACTGACTGCAATAACTGATATTGTAACTTTACATCATTGATACAAGACAAAGAAAACTGAAGGCAAGAACTAAAGGACACTTGATTGGAAACTAACTTCTTTCCTTACAATCTTAGACTTTCCTAAATGAACTGATATGGTGATTTCATATGTATGAAGGTTTGTTTCTTGTAAGAAAGGTGGGAAACTCTGTACAATGACAATCCCAGTATTGGACTTTGACGTATTTGTGATGATGCTTAATGATCTACATTATGACAGCTATCATGGTATGTTTGGATAGTGAATTGTCCCTTATTAAAGGTGGATGTTTTCTCTATTTAAAGGTAGTCTTTGACAGGGACAACAGGATATGCACAAGTCTTTTGTTTGATATTGTCACATGGATCATGATACGGACAAGGGGGGGTTTTGATTGTTCAATGGACTTTGGGGGAAATGTTTAATCATGATGTCATGTTTTTGTCTGATTTTCTGCTGAACACCGTTAACACTGATAGTAGCCTGTTGATGTCAATGTTTCTCAACACTTGTAATCTGAGGTGGGGGAGGGATTGATGACTGTCATACATTGAGTTACGTGTCAGAGTGGGGTGTGTCAATTGTGTCTTGTCTATATCCATTTTCATTTGAGGAACAATAAGACCTCATTGGCAGATACTCCTTTTTGTTTTGTTGATTAGTCATTTGTAATGTAAGTGTATGGACCTTTTCTTTTCATTTGGAATTGAATTGTACTTGTAATGTTTTATCAAACATGTAATGTTTTTCTTTAAATGTTTGATAGGGGGAGTGTGGAATCTGAGCATTAATAATTACAATATGAATGTACGTTTCATTGGAAGTGAATGTGCCTAGATAATGAGAACAACAGAAACATCTCTGTTTAGATTATCTCTCTGTAGGTTGCGCTCTGATAACCAGAGGAATGTTCACATTGACCATTTGGCATGGGGGTTACTGTCTTGGAAACATGATCTTTGCTAGGTAAACACGCCCTTCAATGTATATATCAGCTTGTAACCAACATTACAGAAGAGAAGAGATGGAGCCTGTAACATCAAGCGCTAATAGACTATCAAATGCTGCAATAAATAATTGAATTACTCTCTCCATTGACAACCGGGTACGCAATTTATTATTTCAGCCACTATACGAAACGGCTGATTTCCAACAATAGCTATCATTAGCAAATAACTGTGTAAGGCAAGGCATGTTTATTTCTATAGCACATTTCATTCACAGGGGCAATTCAAAGTGTTTTATTATGTCCAAGTTAGTAAGACAAATGCCTTGTTATTAGCTAACCCAGCTCAGATTAATATGAGAGGAAATTTCTGAATGTCTCATGTTGACTGTTTTTTTTATATTGTCAAGTCCATAGCCAGTGTCTCAGAGGCTTTAGCTCAAAGCAAAACGTTTGCTGTCAGTAAAACGTTTATGTCAGTAAAGCAATTCAGACAATGGGAGACACCAAAATGACCTTATTTCCTTTATTGAACCACTTAGGTTGCTTTTACAATAGCTAATACATATGTATATCTAACTACATGGTATATCAATGGTAGAATTAAGTGTTACATGTTAAGCTTTATACAATTTGGAAAAAATTTTCATCTTGTCTCAATCAATACAGGCTTATTTTATACTGAATTGCATCAGGGTGGTTTTTGAAAGGAAAGGCTACAGAAAGAAGATCGTAAAGTTCTCCCATCCCCTGTGGTTACCGCCATCCGACACAAACATCCCTCACTAACAAAACAATACATTGGATTTCTCGAAGCTGATGAGGTGTTGAAGTTACTATAGACATTATTTTGAATCTCACAGTAATTATACGTTATATCCCCGTCCATAGCAAATTAAACTATAGATGTTGCACTGCAACTACTGCAGTACTATAATAGTACACTCACAAGATGCTGTAAAGAATAACACTTATTCTGATGATGGTTTACATGCTTTTAATTATAAACTTCATGTAAATGTAAATGTTCTTTTTGGAAATATTAGTTACAGAAACTCTATAGATGCTTGCTTTCTGATATTCAAACTTAAACATTTTATTTTTAGCACTTCATTCAACACTAACTGAAAAGTTGTTAAACAGCACAAATTTACCATATGTACATTTTAAACAACAATAGCACTTTAGTATAGTTGGCAACATACAAAGTGAATTCAAAAATATCTGTTTGCGTTATTTACAACACTGCTACAGTAAAGGTTAATGTAAGTGGATATCTACTTTCCAATACAGTATTTTTACATGTAAAGAATTGTGTTACTACAGTGACTTTATGGCCTTTTTAGAAAGCAAGATCTGTGCCGTGCAACAACCTCTTCCTTTGCTGGCTTTGGCAGGGTAGCTACACTGCTGATGGGAATTACGGGAACACATAAACATCACAGTATGACGGCAAGTCAGTTAAACTTCAGGGATATCAATCTGTCCAGATAGAAACCAGAAGCGATTGTGAATCAATGTCACCTGTTTTGGTGCAAATGCAGGTTCACTGGAGAGGCAACAGCCAGACAACCCCCAAAAAGGGAATAGTTTTGCAAGTGGTGTCCAGAGACAATTGCTCTCTCCTTACACTTCCTGATTCTTCTCCAGTTTTGCGTTTTGCTAGTGTCCATGTCGCAGCTGGTAGCATGAAGCAGTACCTGTATCCAATTCAGGTTGCCGAGGCAGTCCAGCTCCTCCAGGATGGCACATCCTAATGTGCCGTCGCAAGGTTTGCTGGGTCTCCCAGTACAGTCTCAAGAGCATGGAGGAGATACCAGGAGACGGGCCGTTACACCAGGAGAGCAGGACAGGGCCGTAGAAGGGCATCAACCCAGCAGCAGGACCAGTATCTGCTGCTTTGTGTGAGAAGAAACGGGAGAACTGCGAGAGCCCTACAAAATGACCTCCAGCGGGCTACTGGTGTGCATTTTTCTGACCAAACTGTCAGAAACGAACTCCATGAGTGTGGCGTGAGGGCCCGACGTCCTCTAGTAGGATCTGTGCTCACAGCACAGCACCGTGCAGCTCGATTGGCATTCACCAGAGAACACCAGAATTGGCAGGTCCGCCATTGGCGCCCTGTTCTCTTCACAGATGAGAGCAGGTTCACACTGAGCACACACTGAGCACGTTCTCATCATGCCTGGATTACTGCAACAGCCTTTTTACTTGTTTGACCCAAAAATCTATTGATCGACTCCAGACTGTACAGAACTCAGCTGCCAGACTTTTAACCAGAACCAAGAAACATGATCACATCACCCCTGTTTTGGCATCATTACACTGGCTCCCAGTATGTTTTAGAAAAGACTTTAAAATTTTATTGATTAATTTTAAGGCTCTTCATGTCCTCTCTTCATGTTATGTCTCTGACCTTTTAGTCCCATATGCACCGGCACGTACCTTGAGGTCCTCGGGCAGAGGTCTGTTGTCTGTTCCAGAGTCTCGACTGAAAACTAAAGGGGACAGAGTGTTTGCAGTCAGGGCCCCGAGGCTCTGGAACAGCCTGCCTGAGGACATCAGGTCGGTTGAGTCAGTGAATTCCTTTAAGTCCCTTCTTAAAACATACTTTTATAGGAGGGCCTTTCCTGATTTAAACTGACTTTATTTTTTCTTTTCTTTTAACTGTATTTTAATTTTTTAAGTAGTGTTCTTGCTTTTATCATGTATGTTGTTATTTGCTTTATGTGCATTTTATTGTCTTTGCATTGTATTGCATTGTGAAGCACTTTGTAACATGATTTCGAAAAGTGCTCTACAAATAAAGATTATTATTATTATTATGTGACAGTCGTGAGTGAAAGTCTGGAGACGCCATGGTGAACGTTATGCTGCCTCCAACATCATCCAGCATGACCGGTTTGGCGGTGGGTCAGTGATGGTCTGGGGAGGCATATCCTTGGAGGGTCACACAGACCTCCAGGTGCTAGCCAATGGTACCCTGACTGCTGTTCGGTACCGGGATGAAATCCTCAGACCCATCGTCAGAACTTACGCTGGTGCAGTGGGCCCTGGGTTCCTCCTGGTGCAGGAGAATGCCCGGCCTCATGTAGCATGAGTTTGTAGGCAGTTCCTGGATGATGAAGGCATTGATGCCATTGACTGGCCCTCATGTTTCCCAGACCTGAAACCAATTGAGAACCTCTGGGACGTTATGTATCGGTTCGTTATGTATCCGACGCTGCCAAGTAGCACCACAGACTAGCCAGGAGCTTACTAATGCCCTGATCCAGGTCTGGGAGGAAATTCCCCTGGACACCATCCGCCGTCTCATCAGGAGCATATCCAGACATTGTCGGGAGTGCATACAGGTACGTGGGGGCTATACACACTACTAGGTGTGGGACGATATGAGAAGTTCATGCCACAATTATCCTGGCCAAAAATATCCCAACTTACGATTTTATCCCAATTAATAACAATCCCAATAACAACTCTGGTTTCTAGCTCAAAACGGCTCATCGGATATTCTTCCATTACATAAATATTGTTCTTGTGCATTTAAAAAGCCATTACAATAAAATAATATCAAAGAAGGTTTTTAATAATTAACTAATACTATAATAACATGTAAATCCCTAAATGTATATGGTTGCCAGCTTCATTGACAATACATTGCAGAGAATGTTTAGTGGCATTTAGAATTGCCTTTTGTACTGCATTTGCCTCACATCTGTAACATTCATTATACTTAATACAAGTACATTTTCTGCCCTCTTCTACTCGTAGATGCTAACTGCATTTCGTTGTACTGTACATGTTCAGTGACAATAAATTTAAATCTAATCTAAAAAAAAAATATTGAGATATGCGCATCACCAGTTAAATAAAACAAGTAGTAAGGAACACTTTGGTGACTGGCAAGAGATTTTTCAAGTCACTTATCTAAGGATCAGGGGTGAAAATGATAAAAAATATCATTTCTTACCGGTACCGACCTGTGGGTGCATGCACTTCCGTGCACATTTTATGTGCCTTATTAGCTAAGGATAGGCCTATTTGATGTGTCGATTCTTTATAATAATTTTATAATTCATTACAACAGCTCCCTGTTATGTTGTGCGCACCATGTATTGCGCAGGTCATGCAGATCGACAATGTTATTTTGGCCCGCGAACATTATATTATTTTTGTCTTCTCTTGTCATTTTCAGAAGGAAAGCGTTAACAATTAGCCTACAATATAAACAAAATTATAATTAGAAAGAGATATATGAATAATAATGTATATCCTATTCGTATTTTCTACAATTTGCAGTTTAACAGGTTTTTTCTGCATGCATCTCTCGTAGCTGTATGTCTTCTAGGATAAATATCATTGGTTTTGTTTGAGCTCAATATTGTTTCAACAGCTTATTTTCTGTGGTAATGGAATGGACAGGTATTTGCATATAGTGGGAAGTAGAGACGTGATCGGAATCTTTTTTGTAAGCTACTAAGTGTAGTGTTTAAACTAGTAGACCTACTGTTGTAAAGGAATTGGAAAACCTAGTTTATTCTTTGTATCATTCTCCATCGCAATGAATAGCCTAAAACACTGTTGACTTTGTGTGTGAGGTGATGATAATATAGAAGCACCGTAACTCTTGAGGGACGTTCATTTTAATTACCCTACCATCAGACACCCCACACACACCTTTATAGCCTATACATGTACACAGGCCACGTAGACCTAATTTGTGCTCAAGCTCCTATTCAACAAATAAATGAAAACGCACACATTAGAGGGTCAGCGAGATACGTTTATAATACACACTCTCTTCTTGGCTCCACATTTTAAAATAGGAATGTCTTTATGAAAATACTAAATTGTAGATCGTGAGAAATCTGAGACTGGCCCAGCTATAATATAAAATGCAGGTGCAACATCAATGGCCATAGCAAGACAGGTTAAAACAATTTAGCAGACTTAATGCAGGCTTTTTGTCTTGGACACATTTCTATCTGGTATGCTAATTATCTGACAAAAATTAAGATCTAATTATCCCTCATCCCTGGCATATTTCAGATTGGATATGGCCGACTTTAGATATCAGGCGGATTGGGTATTGATTTTACAACAAATCAGACGGATGTTTTGGGTATCGGATAAAAACATCACGGATACAGTTCGGCAGGGATATACAGCTCTGGAAAAAATTAAGAGACCACTGCACCTTCTTTTTTCCTTTCCAAAAAAGTCGAAAAGGAAGGTTTTGAGTGAGGAACAGAAGGGTTAAAATTAAGAGACCACTGCAAATTGAATGCTTCTGTTCCTCACTCAAAACTTTAGTTTTCAACTTTTTTGGAAAGGAAAGAAAAAGGGGCAGTGGTCTCTTAATTTTTTCCAGAGCAGTATATTTCGTGATCACACAAAGACATTGATCTTAGGACACTTTCTTGGCGGACAGTGAAGCACATTTAAGTGGTTCTAAGACGTTTATTCTTGCGCATCCTCCAGGAAGAGACAGATAGTAGGCTGATGGAAATAATGGGTCTTTTCGTAATTAGGTATGCTTGCCAAAGGCAAAGCACAACTATAGGTTTCTCCCATACTTATTATTATTATTAGGTGTGCTTGCCAAAGGCAGAGCACAACTATAGGTTTCTCCCATACTTCTTCTTGTTATTAGGTGTGTTTGCCAAAAGCAAAGCACAACTATAGGTTTCTCCCATAGTTCTTATTATTATTCCTCCAGCTTTACAGCCTAAACAGTAAAAGCTATAAACACGAAACCAACTCCCAAACGTCCCAAAAACTTGGGTTGCTTGAGCAGATCTTTTTGATAGCTATTATACTTTTTATACTATATAAATATTTAAATGAGCCACTAATGTATTTCAATGGGAAAAAAGTGTCCTTAGACTTGAATGGTAAAAAAGTCAAAAAGTCTCCTCCTACAATTTTTAAGCTATCAAGTCCAAACCAACGCCAAGATGTTCAGTCTGGCCCAACTTGAGTTGCTTGAATTCAGATTTTTGATACTATGTTTACTTTTGTATTTATTAACATTCAAAGCTTGCATAAACGTGTTTCAATGAGAGTAAAATTAATACAGAGGTTTCATTTCAAAATGTTCATGCTTTAGGGCCAATCAACGTTTGATAACAAGTTTAAAAGTTTGAGGCTATCCCAAATAAGGATTCTATTGCATGTTTATAAACAATTGACTGTATAATTGCTAATTTACATCGTTAGGATATAACTGAGAATGACCCTTGAACCGTTCGTACGAAACCAACTTTGTTTCACACGTTTAGCCTATGCCCAGTTCATATGATGAAGCATTTATTGATTTTACAGATGCTAATTAGCATAATTAGCATAATTAATGTTGACTAGCTATTAGGCCGTATCTTTACCTATGCTGATTAACGTATTCAGCATTAATTTGTTAATAGGCTGTATCTTTTGAATCGTTCGAGCTACAGAAAAAAAAACTCATTCAAAAGTTTAGACTATCCCCAGTCCATATAATGAAACCTTTATTGATTTTACGAATGCTAATTAGCGTAATTACCGTTAATTAACTATTAGGCTGTATCATCTGAACCGTTCGAGATACAGACACGAAACCAACTTTGCTACACCGGTTTAGGCTATCCCTACTTTTAAATTAGAAAATGTTTATTGATTTTACATATGCTAATTTGCGTAATTAGAATTAATTAGCAATTAGGCTGTATCTTTTGAACCGTTGAAGCTACAGACATGAAACCAACTTTGCTTCACCAGTTTGGTTATCCTCTGTTCATATAATGACATAATTAATTTTACGTATGCAGTTTGCGTAATTAGCATTAATTATCTATTAGGCTGTTTCTGTTGAATCGTTTGTGCTACAGACACGAAACCAACTTTGTTTTATATGTTTAAGCTATCCCTACTGCAAATTAAGAAACAGTAATTGATTTTACATATGCTAATTCGTGTAATTACTGTTAATTTACTATTAGGCTGTATATTTTGATCCGTATGAGCTACAGACACAATAACAACTTTGTTTCACACGTTTAGCCTTTCCCCACTGCAATTTATGAAATGGTACTTGATTTCACGTATGCTAATTAGCATAATTAGCATAATTAGTGTTTATTAATTATTAGGCTGTATCTTTAACTATGATGATTTGCGTATTCAGCATTAATTTGTTATTAGGCTGTATCTTTTGAACCATTCAAGCTACAGGCACAAAATTGACTCTCATTCAAAAGTTTAGACTATCCCCAGTTCATATAATGAAACCTTTATTGATTTTACGTATGCTAATTAGCGTAATTACCATTAATTAACTATTAGGCTGTATCTTCTGAACCGTTCGAGCTACAGACAGGAAACCAACATTGTTACACCAGTTTAGGCTATCCCTACTTCAAATTAGGAAAAGTTATTTGATTTTACTTATGCTAATTTGCATGATTAGCATTAATTAACTATTAGGCTGTATCTTTTGAACCGTTTGAGCTACAGACACGAAACCAACTTTGTTTCACACATTTAGGCTATCCCTACTTCAAATTTGGAAACGTTTAGCGAGTTTTCATATGCTAATTTGCGTAATTGGCATTAATTAGCAATTAGGCTGTATCTTTTGAACCATTCTAGCTACAGACACAAAACTAACTTTGTTACACCAATTTAGGCTATCCCTACTTCAAATTTGGAAACATTTATCGATTTCACATACGCTAATTTGCTTGATTAGCATTAATTCACTATTAGGCTGTATCTTTTGAACAGTTTGAGCTACAGACACAAAGCCAACTTTCATCCACCAGTTTAGCTATCCCCACTTCAAATTATGTAACCTTTATCGATTTTATGTATGCTATTTAGCATAATTAGCGTTAATTAACTATTATACTATATCTTAGAAACCGTTCAAGCTACAGACATGAAACCAACTTTGCTTTACCAGTTTAGCTATCCCCTGTTTATATAGTGACACGTTAATTTGTTTTACGTATGCAATTTGCGTAATTAGCATTAATTATCGAATAGGCTGTTTCTGTTGAACCGTTTGTGCTACAGACACAAAACCAATTTGTTTCACACTTTTAAGCTATCCCTACTGCAAATTAAGAAACGGTTATCGATTTTACATATGCTAATTAGCGTAATTCGTTTTTATTAACTACTAGGCTGTATATTTTTAACCGTTCGGGCTACAGACACGAAACCACTTTGTTTCACAAGTTTAAGCTATCCCCACTGCAATTTCTGAAACGGTTATCGATATTATGTATGTTAATTAGCATAATTAGTGTTAATTAACTACGAGGCTGTATATTTTGAACCATTCGAGCTACAGACACGAGATCTGTCCATGGTAACACCTTTATTAGCTTTAACTATGTCATGTATGATAATTTATGCTAATTACCCTCACCAACAGTATTTCTTGAGCCTTAAAAATACAGATTTCAAACCTTTCAATAGGTAAACACTATTTCAAACAGCTAGCAAGCACACCACATTTTCTTCAGGAAATGTACTTGTCTAGTTTAAGATTGCATTCTTGTAATGGAGAGTTTGGAGAAAGTTTTTTTTTAGTAAAATCTATACAATAAGCGCTCCACCAGTTAAATAAAACAAGTAGTCAGGAACACTTCGGTGACTAGCAAGAGCTTTTTCAAGTCACTCCTCTGCGGATCAGAGGTGAAAATAGATTTAATTTCTTACCGGTACTGACCTGTGGGTGCATGAACTTCCGTGCGCATTTTAAATTCCTTATTAGATAACGATAGGCCTATTTGATGTGCCGATTCTTCATAATATCTTTATAATTCATTACAACAGCTCCCGGTTATGTTGTACGCATCATGTATTGTGCAGATCATGTAGATAGTCAATATTATTTTGGCCCGCGCAAATGACATTCTATTTGTCCTCTCCTGTCACTTTCAGTAGGAAAGCGTTAACAATTAGCCTACAAAATAAACAAAATTTATAATTAGAAAATCTAAAGAGATGTGTGTATAAAGTATATCCTATTCATATTTTCTACAATTTGCAGTTTGTTAACAGTTTTTTTCTGCATGCATCGCAGCTGCATGTCTTCTAGGATGTCATTGGTTTGTTTGAGCTCAACATTGTTTCAACTGATTATTTTCCGTGGTAATGGAATGGACAGGTATTTGCATATAGCAGGAAGTGGAGATGTGATCAGAAGCTTTTTTTGTAGACTATTAAGTGTAGTGGTTAGATTTGGAATTGGAAAACTAGTTTATTCTTTATATCATTACAATACAATCCCAACTCATAACGACATTTAAGAATTTAATTTAGATTTTTATTGTAATTGACAATATTCTTTTATTCACGCTAGCAGAGCCATTTGGCTTCATTGACCATACATTGCAGAGGATGTTTAGTGACTTAGTGCAACGTGAGATGAGATGTGCGCTCCAGTTGTAAAATAAAACAAGCAGTCAGGGAAATTTCAGCGACTGGCAGAACTTTTTCAAGTCACTCATGTGAGGATTATCCCTATTTACGATTATCCTGATTATGGAATTTCTCCACGATTTCATAATTGTGAGTATTTTCCATCACGATTAGGACTAAAATCGTCTATCGTCCCATCCCTACACACTACTGAGTCACATTATGAGTTGCTGTGATGAAATTCACGCAAGTTGGAACAGCCTGTGATTTCAATTGTTTACTTTGATTTTCGGTGTGAGTTTGAATCCAGCCCTCAATCGGTTGGTGATTTTGTTTTCCACTGACCGTTGTTATGTCATTTTGTTTTCAACGAATTACACTGGAGGATATTGATTTCCTAAATTTAACCTTAGAGAGTGGCAAGGCCCCTGGTCCAGATGAGTTCATCTGT
Organism: Esox masquinongy; assembly: GCA_016801175.1. Taxonomy (NCBI): domain Eukaryota; kingdom Metazoa; phylum Chordata; class Actinopteri; order Esociformes; family Esocidae; genus Esox; species Esox masquinongy. The sequence goes on along the minus strand of JACXGI010012533.1, from coordinate 9,130 downwards.
GAATTTCATATGACTTGTTGACCTTCCTTCACCCTGTCAATACATAATGTTTGCAAACTAACAATACGTTCTTCTCTGGATGAGGCAGTTATTAGTTATTCACAAAAATGGGAGAGATTGGACAGGGATTGAGACATAAAGGTTGATTTCTTTCCTCAATACAGACCAAAAGATATTTTGCAAAGCCAAAAGACTTAGGACTTTGGTGAGCAAACTTGTCCAAACATACCGGACTGTCCTCCTGCCAAACCATAACTTGTTTTTCAATCTTAGAATTCTTCAAGGTTACCTAATGTGGACCTTGTTGTTTTACCACAATGTAAAAAAGCTTTCAATTAAATGCCCTAACATTGGGGAAGGGGTTAAAATCCAAAAATAAAAAGGTCTAGAAGGATCCTTTTAGGATTCTTCATTGAAACTTTATGGGAAACCCTAAAAGTTCTACAAGGGATAAAGAGAAACAGATATTTCAAAGATCTCCTTTTCATTGTTCATCAAAGAACTGCCTAATAAAGAATCCCCCTCAACGATCAACAACAAAGATTATTCAAAAGGTACCATTAAAAGTGCATTATGCAGCATTTTCCATTTAAAATATCCGATAATAACCCTTGCATAGCATCAGTTAACGTTAAAAACAATCTCTGGCATAGTGTCAGGAATGACACTATCCCCAGTGCCATGGTTGCAAGTAAAACGTAGATTGCCAGGACGTTCATAGGCGTGTACTTCCTTGAAGGTGTGTTAGGTGAAGACCAATGACAAGTTTTGTGTGGGTTCATGTAGCCTACACTGAACGCTCCAGAAACGAAAATATACGGAAGCAACACAAGCATAAGACAAACAAGGGTAACTTTTGCATTTGATGACGAGAGCTGAAGTTTGTGTCAACAGTGACGCAGAGTTGGCTACCTTTCTACTTGACAAGTAGGTTATATCACCTCATTTAGCTAGTTGGCTAGATAGTCAAGGAAATCTATGTGTAAATTGCTAGATTGATGATAATAGAGAAACAATTATACTACGAAGAAAATCATTAATTGTTTTTTTTTTCCATTCTATTTGTATGAGCACAGATACGCTTTAGGAAGTTTTCTCCAAAGTCTTTGGTCGAGACAATAAGCTAATGAGCTAAGTTGTGTCCGAGCAGACACTCCTTGATTCCATTTCTTGCCGGAAAATAGTGTTACAACCTGGTGTTCTCTGCAAAATGTTTAGAAAAATAAACATTGTTTGACTAAACCTTATGCATAAGAGAATATTAGATTAGATTAAACTTTATTGCCATTGAACAGTACAATTACAATACGGCAAAATGCAGTAAGCATCTAACCAGAAACGCAAATAGAAGAGGGCGGGAATATTGCTCAGAAGAAGCAATTATATTGTCTTTTAGCTAGATTTAGCCTTGTGCAAACTGGTTGAAGTGTGCATATTATTGTTCCAGCTAGCGCAAGCTAGCACGATTATGGTTTCATGTTCGCTAGATAGCCATCAATGAGTTTCTGAAATATGGCAGTGCATCTAATGCAATAGATAGCCCAGATAACGTTTTGATTGGTTTAGCTGTTTACTTTGTTTATTTTGTTTTCCGTAGTTATGGAAAGGGCCCATCAACTTTAACCCCATTTGAAAAGAAAGTCTGTGTTCATTGTTCCAGCATGGACAGTTGGAGGTGACACTGCTTCAAACCAGTCAGTATGCTCATAGTTAGTAATGACAATGTCTGATTGTAATGGAGTTATAGAACCGATGTACAACTCACTGCCAATAGGTGGCGTTAAGTTGCATAGGGCACCTTTAAGAAGGAACCATTAAAAGTGGTTATTTAAAGAACCCCTAAAAGATCCTCCAGGAACCTTTTTTTTAAGAAAAGCATCTATTTTGCTTTTAGGATATCATAGATATAAAATAATGCAACTTAATATTTAGGAATAGGTCATTTCATTGAGTCTGTGAGGGAACAAACAACATGGTAAAAGTGGTAAATAGTTTATTGTGTAAGAGATTTTAAGCCTGTTTTATACTTTTTGGGGCCTTTATGAGCTAACATGAAAGTAAATCCTTATGGAGTGGTGAGCTATATCATAATGTTTGCCTTCCGTAGTAGGTTTTATCCACCTCTGCAATTGGAATTATTTGTTCCCAGGTTTTATACAAGACATAAAATCGTGCTCAGTTTGCTTTGTACATTGTATTAGAATAGTTATTTTCTAATATAATGTACAAAGTTATTTTCCTTTATTGTTTTTCCTTGTCCTGATTTTATTAAAAACAAGCATAGAAGAATTATAGACAGTATATCAACAGAATGATTCTGATAAACCCACTAACTTCACATTATAATGCCGGAAAATGAGCTCTAGCATCCTGGCCTTTAGCATTTGTCCATTGTTCTCCAGGCATGCACAGCATATTTCCAACTTGTCATTTCTAGCTGAAATAAATTCACAGTTTTTCTGTAGTTCAGAGATCTGTAATGCATTGAATTGCCGCTGTGATCTCAACAGATTTGATTCATGTGTTCAGGCCAGTGATGGCCGACTTGACAATGGTTTTGATTTTGTCTGTGATTGCTGTGTGTTGCATCTTGAAAGCTAAGATTAGCATAGCCATTTTGAGGTACTGGCTATTTAGTGCTTGTGCAAGAGTGGATTGGACCTTACCCACTGCAGCTATTGATTTGGAATCTTATCCGATTCTCTCAGCCATCTTTCCGATTCTCTCTCTTTCCGATTCTGTTTTCGATTCTCTTTGACTCAATTTTGGATTGGCTAGACTTTACTTGTTAATTTTCAGTTGGTATTTCAGGTGTCATAATAAAAAGACCACACCAAGTTTAATTTTTCTTCTAATTCCTGTACTGCCTTTCTGTCTGTGTTTAATTAAAACATTTTGGAAGATGTAAGACTTTGCTCTCATTCAGTCACATATAATATCTGCAAATTTGCACGTAATGTGCCTTTTACTGAGGAGTGGCTTCTATCTGGCCACTCTACCATCAAGGCCTTTGGTTTGATTTGTTGAGTGCTGCAGAGATGGTTGTACTAGAAGGTTCTCCTAAGGTTGTGCATCATTCCCCAGACCTGTGCCTTGACACAATCCTGTCTGCGAGCTCAAAGAGAAATTCCTTCGAACTGACTTACTTGCAACCTTAAAACTGTTGTAGTGCAGCTTCGGTGCCCCACCACAAGACAAAACAACCATGGATGATGCAAGCTTGTTGGCTGAAGTGACAGGTGTTTGACAGAGGATGGGTGAATGATGCACACTACTCCGCTCACAACCTGGTGTTGGGGTCTCCAGTACGCCAGTGATTGTTAACTAACAGCGGGTTAGAAAAAAGTTTTGTGTGTGTGGTTACATTATTGGGCCAGTAACCGAAAGATGGTTTCTTCGATCGGTGTTCCCTTCAGAATAATTTCGGCTAAATCACATTGATTCTGTAAGTTGCTCTGTTTAATGAGTGTCTGCTAAATGGCTAATATAACAGAAACAGAGCAAGACAGAAAATATATGGAGATAGAAGGGAAGAATGAAAGAAAGAAAGAGAACAAAATGCACAGAGAATTTTGCCGGCATAAGAGATTTTTGCATTGTACTGTATTGAACTTGGGATGCAATGCTTGATTAGACCAATTGGTTCCAGAAAACACTATTGTCAACAAAATAAATATTTACAACCTAACTGTTTGAGCCACAAATGGTAAAATTATATATTCTGAAAACATGTAAGTCTAGGGAATGCTATGATTTCTGTTGTGGAGCTACATAAAAATGAATTCAGTGTCAACACTATCTTACGCAGTGGCCTTTTATTGTGGCCAGCCTAAGGCACACCTGTGCAATAATCATGCTGTCTAATCAGCATCTTGATATGCCACACCTGTGAGGTGGATTGATTATCTCAGGCAAAGGAGAAGTGCTCACTAACACAGATTTAGACAGATTTGTGAACAGTATTTGAGAGAAATAGGCCTTTTGTGTACATAGAAAAAGTCTTAGATATTTGAGTTCAGCTTATGATAAATGGGGGCAAAAACGAAAGTGTTGCATTTATAATTTTGTTCATTGTAAATGTACCATTGCTGAAGGACATCTGTAAAAATGGCTAACTGTCCTTTATGGAAGACCTCCTCATTCCTAAAATAAGTAAACAAATTTCATCACAGTTATTATCTAAAGGAGTGTGGCAATTCCACTGATTTTTTTTCATGCCTTTACATAAGGGTAGAACAGTCAGTTTTCGCTTGTAATGCAGCTTCTGTGGCTTGGGATGCAGTTTCAATTTATGAATTTGGACGACGCTAATAATACAATGGTATAATTAATCAATATGTCAGGTCAGTAAATTTTCACAACAGCTTTCACTAGATTGTAATGAATGTACTATTTACTAATGTTAGCAATGATACATTTGTGTACAACCCCGTTTCCAAAAAAGTTGGGACACTGCTTAAAATGCAAATAAAACAGAATGCAATGATGTGCAAAATCATTTATCCCTATATTTTATTGAAAATAGTACAAAGACAACATATCAAATGTTGAAACTAAGAAATGTTATTGTTTTTGGAGAAATACATGCCTATTTTGAATTTGATGCCAGCAACACGTTTCAAAAAAGTTGGGACAGAGGCAACAAAAGACTGCCAGTAACACACTCATAAGTAACAGCAGAAGATATAAAAAAAGGTTATAGTTTTACCTCACTGTCTGGATTGAAGGGCGAACGAGATCTGAAAAATGAATGTAGTCATGTTTTGATTGATTTTGCTAAGACATCACATTGTGCCGATTGCAATACATATGATAATGCTAAAAGTCATTATCATATGTAGTCGCTGCTGTCCTTGATTGATAGACCCATTGGAAGTCTTTCAACTATCAGATATGAGATATCTACAAGGTGTTAAAATTTTTCCTCTTTGAAAAAGACTACAACTCCGAAGTGCAAATAATTAGGAGGCCAAGCAACAAAGTTGCTGGAACCCTCTTATGTTTGTTCATTTTATTAGTGTTTCAGCAGTTCACTGGTGAAACACTATTGTTTTTGTACCAGCTCATTATTGTTATTATTAGTGTTTCAGCAGTTCAGTCAAAACCATAATAATGAACACAAAGTATTCAATGTAGCCGAATTAGAATACCAATTTTGATAATGTCACCCGTAAATCTGTTTATTTTCTAAAGAGTTCAAATGAGTCTAAAACCCAATTTACACAACCCCCCGACACTGGTGTTTTTGTGATTGAGTAGTGCATTCCAGGGATCTGTGCTTTTGTGGTCTGTGTCTCTCTTACAATTTAGATCAAATAAACTTCTCAACTTGGTTTTCTAGAACAGAAATTGATGCAGAAATTATTTTCTCAGTATCAATTAAAATATAGCAAAACTTAGTACCCATGTAAGGAATATCAAAAACGTGCTCCCAGCACCTTTTTACCCACTTATTCCATAGTGCATGAGATTAACATGATTACTTCTAATCAAATATCAAACAAACAAACTGAACAGTCACATTCTCAAAGTCACTATTCATCCCAACAAATTAGTTCTTACTTTGCAAAACCAAATTCAAAGCGGTAAGATGTATTCTACTCAACCATGACCATGTTAGATTTTACATCAAACAAACAATTTCCAAAAAAACAAATTAGACAAATACTGTGAATAGAAACTAAGGGCCATAACAGATGCCAATTTTCTGTCATAACTATGCAAAACAGGAAAAACCCAGTTGTTCATGTAATTCTTTAAGTACCAATTTGATTCACTCTGAACTTTTAGGTCAGCTCTTTTTCATCATAATTAATCATATCATACATTACCCCCTGCTTTCATGTCATAAAGTCACAAAATGACTCATGAGAGAATGCAGTACACAGGACGGACATGAAAAAGAAAGTCGATAGTAGGGACGAATGTAATATCCATGCAATACAGAGCAGAATACTGTACTTTCTGCAAAAACAAAGCGAAAATGAAAAAAGCACAACATCCACAAACAAAATCAAAAACAACAAATGTGCCACACGCTCACCTGTGTGAAGGAATTATAACCCATATAACTTATTGACAAACCTGTTCTGCATAGTGAAACAAACTCCCAAATTAGCATTTTCACAGGCAATGGCCAAACTACGTCATGTCAACACAAACAATGTCTCGATTAACCTCCTAAAGTTCAGGGAATTTGTCCAACTTTGATGCAGTTCTATTTTATCTTAAATAGTGGCGGTCAGCCAAACGCAAATGCTTATTTCGACCACGTCTGTGGGTCTATTGACATTAAAATTATTCTATCATCAACAATGGGTTTTACAATGACTTTAGGTCTCTACCTAAGTTTTCAGATGGTCACAAAATCATAAATTTCAACATTAAAGCTATTCAGAGGAAAACTATAATTAGCTTTCATTTAATGTTTGATTATCCCAAAACCGAAAATATGCATGTAGATGACATTACCACAGGTGAGACAAGTCTGAACACAAATTTAACCCTTAGTAATAGCTACCCTGATTTAATGGGAAACAATGGTCCCCCACTACACCCACGTAATGCAGGCCATAAAGAAAGACCAAATGGATTGTGTAAAATGTTCATGAAATGTAAGTTTCCACACATAAAAATGTGACATGGTCCTCAGACTGTCTGTAGCAAGATATGCCAAGCTTTCAACTTAGCCGACATCCTACGTTAACTGAAGATCAGAGTTATTGTCCTACCCATTTAATATTGTTGTGGTTTGTAAACATGTGCTTGTCTTATCAACACAGTAACAGTAGGGTGAAAAATAAGAAACAAATTCTCAAGAAAGGCGATGTTAACAGAAAACAGATGCAAGATGTCACTAAAATCAAGGTACAGTCAGTGAGTAATCCCAAGGACACTCAATCTAGGCCTCTAAACACTGTCACATCAATCGACCCCATTTGTCCATTTGTCAGTTTATCATTTCAGAATCGAAACCCCATTAACGAGTATCAGGCCTCGGATTTAAAACACAAGTATTATCTCAGTTACCATTGATAAACACAAACAAAGAAAAACTAGTATTTAACCAAAGTCAATTCAACATTCAAAATAGGACATCTAATTGTACCGTGAGGAACAGACGTGCTTTGGATATTTTACCCTCAGTTGCAGGCCGTGATTATATTGGATGCATTTTCAGTCTTCATGGGAAACGGTGTTTTCTTAACGTTAAAGACTATCGCCATGTGGTTCTTCATTCTACTACTTCATACAAGGAGAGAGAAACATGATATTTTAACCTGTTATAAGGAAACACAGGAATATATTTTACCAAATTAGGAAATCATCATTGTACAAATTTCCAATTTATCACTCAGATTAAATTTAGGACATTATCATTGTATAGAATTCTAATTTATCAGACGAATACCTCCACGTGTGCCAGCTAACAGCACAACACGGGTTAACAAATTTCAATTTTGGATCTTTAGTAAAGACCGATAGAATGGGCCAGAGAAACACATAACCAACGCAATAAATGCGTTCACCCAAGTATATACTAAACAAAGCGAAACCTGGCGAATTTAAAGAAAATTCCAGGTTAACAATGATCTCGGTGAACGAGACCAAATATCTCACCAAAGAATACAAAATGCAGCCAATCGGAACCCTCGTGCACAGGGAATACTAAAAGGGAAAATGCATTTACTAGGTCGACCACAACAAGATATTCACAAATTCCCGGGACTTGGGTCATGATCGTATACAGATCAAGGACAATCAGTGCACACGCATATACAGCTTCATTAACTCTACTATTCAACAAACCAAAAGTTGTCCAACAACTGTGGCTTTTTACAGGAGCAATACCTACTCCATCCTACAGCCTCTAAAATTGGTGGACATCGAGCTTGACAAAATCTTTGAGGTCCTCTGAGCATAGCTTGTGGTTGTACCCCACCACATAGATGCACAACGTATATAGCGCCTAAGCCATCGGTGCTCTTTCTACATGGTTGGAAATCAATCCGAGGTCTGCTCACCACTAGCCCACAGGACTGAATCTCCCCTACCTACGATACAGGTTCTACAAGGAGACATAGGGGCTCAAATCCCCTACTGTCGAAAAACAAACGAGACACCTTTCTTGCATTTCGCACAGACGTTAGCACAGAAACCAATTCCACCAATAGAGAACTGTTTAAAATCCTGCACAAATCGCCCCGCAATAGGTCGATCGCATGGGAGTGTTACTAGTGCAATCAGGACACAGAACAACAATGGCATTTTCTTAACTACAGTAGCTATGACTGAAATACCCCCCCCCAAAAATTACTCCTACAAACCATACTTTCTCAAAACCATCCAGCTACTTCCACAAATCAATCAATACTGACATACTGAAACCAACCAACAAAGTTTACTAAATCCTATGAAAAGCTATAAATCCTGTATCCTCTAAATTTGTCAAAGAAAACCAGGGTTGTGTTAAGGAATGATCTCACTGGTTGATGTTCTCTGGTCCGTCTCCTCTGACCATCAGCACCCCTCCCTCAGGCGGTTTAGCGTTCCTGCGTGTTCCCGTTGGGTTGCTCGCGGCGAGGCCAGAAAGGTAGCTGGAACTGTCTCCTTTCTTGCGGGAACACTACAACTAAAACAGCCGTTGTCTTGATTTCCACGGGTATCTTCCCAAACCCAATGTCCAGTGGTAGCCATCATAAATGTAGCAGTTAGCATAGTTTCTTCCTCAACCTCGGGTCTGTAGTCGTCTATGGACTTAGCCGCTGTAAACACCGGCTGGGCCAACAGAAGCTACGTATTTGGTGTGTTCTTCTCTCCCCTTTCGATTCTTTTCTTGACCCGCGTAGACTCACCCAACACGTCCAAAGTGGAGCAAAACAGCCTCCAGACAGCCTACTGCATCACCACGTTCACAACAACAAAGTCCAAAGAGCAAAATGAGTCAGGGGCTAACACGGTCACCAGCGCCCTTTCTCTCACCCCTCTCGTAGCTAGCCCACAATCGGGGGAGGATTTAGGTTCCGGAGACGCAGTCTCCGGCCGTGCATGGTTGACCCGCTAGGATAAGATTTCGAGATATCAGGTTTAGTAACCAAAGGACGAGCCTCCAAAGTGTGATGGTAATTCC